>APFE031060400.1:17490-30785 GCA_000404065.3 Pinus taeda | reverse complement strand
GAGGAGAGAATGAACCGTCGGATCACTACATATCGTGACCGTCGGATTGTAAGTTACAAAATGTACAACGGTAAAGAAACACACTTTACCTAACTCTATACCTAACTCTATATTAGACCAAGTTGAACTTAACTATTTCCTATGTGTCGGAATATCCTAACACAACCATGTGTTGACATCTAGCAATTAGCATATCTTCATATCTTCTCACAAATATCTCCTAACTTTGATAGGAGACTTATGAAAACTTCCATGATATTTCTCGATGAAATGTACTTGACCAATGATCTCAAATCTTCCTCAAACCTTCAAGAGTTTGAAGAGGATATTCAACTTCAAGTCTTGGAGGAAAAATATGATTGTTTTGGCATCCTCAACTATGCTTACACATGTCACAAAAATAATCCAAATTTTATATGTAAGTGAGTACATGTTATTTTTCTAATATTTAACCATAAAGAAATACCAAAATAAATGTATTAGAAAATAATGCGTCTAAACCATATTTAACTATGAATATGGTCTTAGTGCATGGTTATGGAGTTGTGAAATATGAAAATTTTTGAAGCAAAGTGAAAGACAGCAGGCTGAAATGAACGACAATTTGGAGACCTAATAGTACCCCTAGAAGATACACTTCGAATCCTTGTACCAATTTTGTTTCTATGTTCCTTAGGAATTAAGGCATATTAGGTTGAACCAAAGATCCTAGAATGACATACCAAAGGAATGTGGCCATACTACATTTCATAAGTAGTCTTATATATGATAATATAAGATGAATATATGTTTTTAATATATACTACACATAGGACTACATTAACACAAAACACCAACTTATTATTTTTGGAAAACATCATTGAACGAACCATGTTTAATATTGTCATATTCATTCTTTCAACTACACTATTCTGTTGGGTATTGTAAGGAAATGACCTTTGATATTGAATCCCATCTTGGAGATGATATTTTTCAAAATTGTTTGATGTATATTCATTTCCATTAATATTATGAATAGAGCCAATATGAGATTATGCATCATTTTCAATCGATGATGGGAGTTTTTGAAAATTTCAAAAGATACATATTTATTCTTGAACAAATATACCCAACACATTATGATGTAGTCATCAATAAAAGTCATTATACATTTATTTCCATTTGTAGAAGGAACATGCATAGGGCCACACAAATTAGAGTGAATCAGTTCCAACTTTCTACGTGCTATAGAAATAGAATCATTAAATGGTTGTTTGCTATTTTCCTAGGATACAAGCATGGAATTACTTTAGTTTCCTTGGAATTGTTGGCAATCTAGTAACACTTGTTCTATTGAATAAATGAATATTGTCATAATTCAGGTGTCCAAATCTTGCACGCCATAAAATATTAAATGGCAATGTACCTACATTATGTTGAGAATTGTAATTGCATAGTTTTTTGCACGAGTAGACATTCCTTACAACCTCAAGGGTATTTGTTCTTCTATTCCCGTGATGACAAGTATGTTGTATGATTCTTTTCTAACCTCAACTTTAACATCAAAAATGTAAATGGATTGTCCCTACATGAAAATGTGAACCAGGGGAAACAAGTTTCTCAACAAATCATGGAGGTGAAGAACATCATGCAAAACAAAGTCAGGGAATCTAGGAAGTTTCAGCCTCATGCTGCTAAGTCTAGATGGCTTGAATCTTAACTTGTATGAAAGTTATATTTCTTCATCTACACTCACTAAGATCTTGAAAAAATATTTCTGAAAGGTCATGTGGTAGGTTTCCCCTGTATCTAGAAATAAGGCATCTTTCCATGAAGCAAGTGAAATATGAAATAAGTCTTTAGCTTCTCCAATATTACAATGTGCCACAATACAATAAGAAATTTCAGATGTATTGTCTTTCCCTAGATCTGGTGTGTTACCATTCTCTTCGTTTATTTCTTGCTATATTTTGTCCCAAGAGAGTGTGCATGTGGATGCATCATGCCAATTTTTGTTGCAGTGAGTATAATGGAAACCAGGTATTCCTCCTTAATGATAATTACCCCCTGCCTCAATTACTTTTATTTCTATGTCCTCTTCTCCCACATCATCCTCTAGAAGAATCTTGTTTTTGATTCTTATTTTGGTGAAAGGCGCACAAATTCTTCAAGAGAATAAGCAACTATATTCCTCTTCCCAATTGTTTTCTCCCTTTCTGCAAACTTCTCCACAAGAGTCTCAAATGTAATATTCTTAAGTTGGGAACTAGCGTGTAAGCATTAAGATAGTGAGAATATGTAGGATAAGGAGCCCAAGGAAAATTTTAGGGGCTAATATTCGTAAGTGGGATAATTTTGAATGCTTTTTCCAAAAAAATGATACACCAAATTTCCATTTTTCTAAAAATGGTTCACCCAAAATTTGTAGTACAAAATTATTTTACCTCAAAAATCGCCAAATTTTTATATAGATTAATATAAAATCATTAGAGATGTAAGTATTTTTACAAAAATATTACCAAACATTTTATAATTTTTATATTATGGACTAGGAATATTCTCCAAGGTTTCTAAACTTCAATATAAAATTCCATCCTTCAATATTTCCCTTAGGGAGCCTTGACGAAATTTATGAGAGGAACGTCCATTTTAACTTAAGTGGATTCTAAATCATGCATAATAGCTCCAATTTTAGGGGCTAGTGAAAGGGGATCATCATCCTTCAACTCGATGTTGAAGAGTTTGATCATTAGTTATACTACCTCGAGCTTTGAGTGTGAGTCATATAAATCTTTCAACTTATTAAAAAGATAAAAATAATTAGTAATTGGAGTGATGTGATGACACACCTTGTCATTTACAGATGCAACAATCAAGGAGATGCCTCTTTCTCTCGTTTCCCATATGGTGAGTTGTTTGTATGTTGTGGGTTTTACAAGGGAGTTATCATCTTCTCCTTCACAAACACCTTTCCATACATAATTCAAGATAATGCATGTTTGATTCTTTTGAAACATTCATGATAGTTCTCAGTATCACAAATGATGCCCTATCAAGGACTACGACTCCTCTACTATGTTTTGTCAAATTTAAGAGTGTATATCAACATACTTGATATGGAGAACTTACATATGTCCCCTTGAATTATACTCAAGTATCACTGAAAACTGTCTTCGTTCCTGACAACACTCAAAATAGTAGTCGTTGATTCTCTAGTTACATTTTTGAAGGGCCTTTTAAATATTAAAGAAATGGTGCTATAATGGTGACCATGGAAGTACATCTCAGAGCCACTTGTGGCAACCATGAAAAATTAGCTCTACTCAAGAAAGGGTTGAGGACCCCCAAGGATTCTTCCATGAACTCGATGCACACATGCACACAATGCTTTGATAACAAATGATGTGGAACCACAAAGTCCCAATGAATTGAAACTCACAGCTAAGTAGTCCAACATAAGCATTACATAGCACCTTTATACTGCTACTTGGATGTTACAAGCATGTGAGCTCCTTTAGGAATGGGCTCCTCTAGGGACTCACACTACGACAAGGATATATATTATACATTATAAAAGCATGTGGGATCCTTTAGGCATGGACTCCTATGGCTACTTCCAAGTCAATATGATATGGGTCGAGAGATGGATTTGTGGTTCTATAGTTTTAGTTTCAAAAGATGTGTGAGAAGATAGTGAAAATAGGTATGCCAACAAGAGTTGCAACTAAAATGGGAATTTTGTCGATGGACAGGGTGTTATCACATAGGTTGTGAAGGGGCAGATAAAACATTAATCGAAGTGATACGAAGGTAAAGTGTTGTAAGATTCTTTGTTCTTGCTAGTGAACCCTAAGCATATTAGAAATATGTTATTATGATTAGCACATTGTCGTAAAGCAGATTGGCAAGAAGAATGGTAGGGATGCAATGGTGGAATGAGTTACTAAGCGGGACAAAAACTAGGGAAATTCGCCTAATAGCATCTCAAGCTAATATGGAAGGTAAATCCTTAATAATAAATTTCATTACTATTAAAGTAGTTAAATACAAATGGATGGTGACCCTTGGGATTCACATTGCAAGGTCTCTCGATATTCTTATTTTCTATTTACATTTTTACAAGTATTTTCCCAATCTGGAGGATTAGGTGTAAACACATCCATGTATCTTGCTTAAAGAAGGTACTCATAAACTTGAACTATTTTACCAAATATTAATAAAGGGAAACCACACATAAATTAAGAACAATCCTTAAGAATAGATTAAGCTTCTAGAAATCAAGTAATTACTAAGTACCTTATGTAAAAGAAAGTGCTAATTTAAAATGTAAAATGGGAAGATTGATTCTTCTTATAAAACCATTTATATAATTTTAAATAACTATAATTAAATTATTTAACTAATTTTATAATGAAAATTAAAAATATAACATTATTTTTGTAATAAAATTTACAATTTATTTAATTAAAAATCCATTTTGTTTCATTTCCAAAAATTAAATCAATTTATAATATTATGGAAATAATGAAACTACGGTATTTAGAAATATATTTTAGAATAGTTGGGAAAATTTATATTTTTAAATACATCATACCATGTACAAACTTATATGGCACTTAGTGGATGAGATGAGCTATGATATGTGACTATTCTATGAATGAGGTTGTTTCAGTTAGTTTAATTTGCTTGTATATATTATTGTTTCAAAGAGAGTGAGGGAGCAATTGCACACAACACAAATCACACTCATTGTATTATTACTGAGCACATGACAAATTCTATATATAGTTGGATATCACCAACTTCGAGATGATAAGATCTCAAGAAGGTGGATCTATGACTCACAACGACTTAGATACAACTCACACACATAGGAAACAACAACTTCTAGATTGACACCTCCAGACTCAATGATAACCTGTAAATCACATGATACACATGGAATCTTTACTTCCAATACCTTACCTTATTGCTTACATGTAAAAAATATTGAAAAACACATATTACAACAACAATATTGATGCTTTTTCATATTTGTCTTATATGACCATCTCTAGCACTCACATCCACTCTGAAATCTAACACTTTTCGCTCTTTTCTTCACCACACTTTCAAGCTTCCCACTTGATTCATTTAAGACATAATGGCTTGAGACCATCATTGACCTACTTTGTAGAATTGACCCTTATCGACCTCTTGGAGGGTGACCAGTCTTGGTAGTAAACCATCTTATGGAATTTCCACCATTTTTTTTCTTTTCTAAATTGGTCTACTTCTATATTGATACAAAAATGTTATTATAGAGAGGCAAATGCCTCGAGAGTTCTAGCCATGGAGTTGGCATTCTTACAAAAAACACTTGACGTACTTACTAGAGAACCTGCGTATTGACTTACATCAAGATTTGTAGTATCTAAAAACATTAGATTTTGAAACATGACAGTGACCAAAACTGACCCATACAGTGACCAAAAACTGACCCTGACAGTGACCAGGACTGACTTGTAAATAGCTAGCTCTTGGACAGATTCCAACATAAACATAAACATATATAGACACCAAAATATAAGAGAATGCCGCCCTCATAGTGGAGACCGACATATAGAGATGAAAGAGACCTGATTCAATGAGCTTACAAGCATGAAAAACTATGTATCCAGAGGGGGTTGAACTTCTATCTTCAGCAACTGACCAAAAACCAAAGGCGCAGACTCGTTCAATCTTCATCCGAGGTTGATGGCTGTTCTTCTACAATTCTGCACCCAAATTGGTTTGTATCTTTGGATTCAGAAGGATGGGCTGCAGAACTAGAAGGGTCACCTCCCGCTGGTGCGTTTGGGTCAGCATTTGCGTTTGAATTCAAAGTTGGCAAGCCGCCTAAATCTCGTCACTGGGAGACGTTCTGTTCTGCCCTCCGAAGTTCCAGAGGAGCCCCAGGATTAACCTCCCCCGAATCCACAACGTCCTCACACATCTCGACTGTAACTGAAACGATGAAGGATGAGTTTCCAAGGGAGCAGGGAATGCGGAATCGCTTTGTATGCGAGTGAGAATGATGTGAACATTCTTCTGCTATGACTTGTCGTCTACCCTTGCCCCTGCCACTTCTTGTAGCAGGATATCTGTTGTAGTAGAGCTCCGAAGCGTTAGACGAGGAGTCCAATGTGGTAGAGGAAGGCCGGCGGGAGGCTTGGCCACGAGAATTGCCCCATTTGCACCCCATTCTGGGTCGTTCTCTTGGCATTTTGTGAAGAGCAAGACTGACAAACGGAGAGGGAATGGCAAGGAGATGACTAAGGGGTAAGCACCCCGAATGTAATGAAGACTGAGCGCGCTGATAACTGTCAACACCATGAACCAGAGCCGAAGGGAAGCAGGGGATGGAGTTGGCGCTTGAGGAACAACAAGGAGCTGCCACCTCATTGAACCTGAAAGCGCGCGGAGGAGAAACAGGAATGAGGACCAGACCAGGCGCCATCGCAGATAAATCGTGTTCAAGGGAGGGTAGCGTTAATGCTGCAATTAATAGGATTGTGCGAAACGATGTCTCCGTCCTCCTGCAGATACATCTGGCGATTGTGAGTGGCCACTCGCCCACCCTCCATGCCACCTTCGTACCCTTGACCTGACTATTCACCTGCATCCGGGAGGAATTTCCACCATCTTTGAATCCAATGACTTGAAGAGTCTTCATCAATTATCTAGGATAGCATTTTGGGTACAAAATGTCTTGAAAAGACAATTTTACAACCTGATCTTGGATAAAATAACTTGTAATGACACTCCACAATGGATCACACAAGCTTAACCTTATTAAGAACTATTAGTCACATTAATCTATTCAATAATTGACCTTTTCTTTGTGGTTCTCCATCATTTTATTTTGCACAATATAAATACATACTACAACTTCAACTTCGTTATACAAACATACACACAACAATAAAAACAAAACATTTAAATCTTCCTTCTAGAACAGTTTGAATAGTTTGATGAGGGAACCATTTTCTTCATCTTAAAAATGATATTGAAGTGCCATTTCTATACGCCCTTTCACTTGACGAATTCATTGCGGCTGATGTTTAGCGATTAATGGTGTCCATATATTCACACAACGCACCAGTGCAACACTCTTGAAAAAAAATAGAGCTTTTGCTTTAGATTTAGAGTAGCCATAGTTGAAGCTGGCATGGCTTCCACGGAGATCTATAATGTGGCCTAAAAATATGAGGTGGTGTAATATACGCTAGGATGGTTTTACCTTATACTACTCTAGAGATGGTAATAGGCAAGTGGGCAACACAAATTTGGGTGTATGGATATTTGATAGAGTCTACAAGGAATCCTGATTTTTGTTTTATGAGCGTTCGAGGAAGTGTTGCATTCAATTTGGACCACATCAATCAGAGTGATTCAGGATCTACACAAGAAACATATCTACACAAAAAACATGGAAATTGAACACTAAACTAATTTATGTACAAAGGATTAGTTCGAAGGGATTTCACATAGTGGTGGCTTTCTTGTAAGAAAATTAAATTAACCCACAATCTGTTACAATTATTTATGTATAAAAATTTATTGTCACATTAACTTGTGCTAAGTTTATAGCTAGATTGATTTGTCTCTAGAGTGTTCCAAATTAATGAAAATTTTCACTACTAAAACTTTTTATAAAACATCATATGACCAAATCTTCTAGGATTTATATGCTAAAATATTATTAATCAATGAATATATTTTAATTGATTTCTAAAATATTACAAATATCAAAAGTATTTCATAAATGAATTTAAAAATCAAATGGTATAAACTAAATAAATTACAAGCATTGGTTTTATGGAAGTTGAACTTACTGTTGTCAAAATAAGTAAATGCTTTAAAAATATAAGTTCTAGTTATTCAATTTGAAATGTTAAAATGTGTTGAATTCATTTTGACATTAAAATATGGTTTTGAAATAACAAAAACATACAATATCATTTAAAAGTATAGGTCAAAATTAGCAACTATTTTATCTATTGATTAGAACCACATATAACAAATATCTATTAAAAGATCATGCATACAAAGAACTGCATGTGATTATAGTGTTTCATACTCATCATGTCATTATTTCATTATTGCATACAACAATAACAAATAAAAAAGAAGGAGAATATTATTAAATACTAAACATGTCCAACTACATATAACATGCATATTTATTAAAATATTCAAGATGCCCAACAAAATATAAATTTAATGGCATCTCGGGCTCACTGCAGCAATTTCCATCAATTTGGCAAATATAACTAATATTCTCATTAGATGGCAGGCACATCACACAAATAGAAACCTTGTAACATGATTGAATTTGGCCACCTGATTGTCCCATGAGAAAGGGGTAAAATCCATACAATAAAGACCAAAACTAGCTTGCTCACCTGCTTCCTCATCTCTACAACTTCAAAAGAAAAAGAAAAATAGTAGTTAGTGGCCAAGGGCATATACTTGTCCAGGGGGTTAAGAAAGTATATGTATAAAAAATCTGCTAATGTAAAAATAAGTGGATCAAAGAAAAATGCATCACATAATGTCAAAGTAAATGCTTAACAAAGGCAACAACAATCCTAAAACCTTAATAGGAATAAGTGGTAGGTCTAATCAATTTCAAATCTGTTCACACACAATCACACATGTAAGTTAAAAAAATTGTAGGAATTTATAGGGTAAGTTCCTCAGACAAAACATCAAAGGACACCTCTCACAAGAATATCTCAAATCAATACACTAGTATTCTTAACGTGGTTAAAACCCTTAAAGAGGGAAACAATCCATAACCTGAGCCAATGCGACCACTTCAGGAAATTTATTAATAAAAGAATGAAACTTTACATAAGCTTCTCTCATGAACAGTTACCCTACAAATGACCCTCCATGCTCTTTAAATAGAGATCATGGACCAATTGGGTGTTAAGCCACAGATCAAATGTCAGTAATACCGAGGAGAGAATGAATCGTTAGATCACTTCATGTCTAGAACATATCGTGACTGTCGGATTGTAAGTTACAAAAGTACATAGTAAAGAAACACACTTTACCTAACTCTACGCGAGACCAAGTTATACTTAACTATTTCCTATGTGTCGAAATATCCTAACATCCCCCCTTATGAACAACTTGGGATAGGATTGAAGGATGTACAACTATGACACAATAGGAGAAGGAAGGAGGCATTAGAGCCTATCCTCCCTTAGTGACAACTTCCTGAAATCCAACCATAAATCGAAGTTTAGTAAACTTCGCCTTTGTGAGAGCCTTTGTAAAGATGTCTGCAACTTGATCATCTGTTGAACAATATTGCATTTCAAGAACATGGTCATGAATGAGCTTTATGATGAAGTGCATGTGTAGTTAAATGTGTTTGTTGCACTGATGTTGGACTGGATCTTTGCATAGTTGAATGACACTTTGATTATCACACCAAAGTGTAGTTAGATGATGCTGCCGAAAGCCAAACTCTGACAGGATCTGACGAAGCCATAGGGCTTCCTTACTAGCTTCTACAACACCACGATACTCTGTTTCTGCTGAAGAAAGAGAAATGACACTTTGTTTCTTGCAAGCCCATGTAATAGGTCCTGAACCAAGAGTGAACTTATAACCTGTGGTAGACTTCCAATCGTCAGGGTCACCAGCCCAATCAGAATCAATGAAACCAACCAATAGAGGAGATTCTTTTGCACTGTAATGAATCTCAAACTAAACTGTACCTTGAACATAATGAAGTATTCTTTTAGTTTATTTCCAATGACTTTCATGTGGGTTTTGCATAAATTGAGCAATAAGGCCAACAACAAAGGAAAGGTCAAGACGAGTATGGGTCAAATACAAAAGTTTTCCTACAAGTTGATGGTATAAGGTAGCATCAACTTCAGGGGAAGTACAAGTGACTGAAAGTTTGGCTCCAGACTAAAAGGGAGAAGGGGTTGGCTTATAGTCTTCCATGTGAAAATGGCGTAGAAGATCACATGCATACTTGGAATGGTAAAGGGAAATACCTTGGATTACAAGACTTGAAGACCAAGAAAATAATGCAAGTGTCATAAGTTTGTCATTTCAAACTTCTTTTAAGGATAGAATTCACATGGTTTATAAGGTTGGAATCACTACGAGTAAGGATAAGATCATCAACATAAAGAACAAGAATGATAAGGGACTTTCCCATTTTCTTGGTGTAGACAGTATTGTCAGAATGACACCTAGAAAATCTAGTTTCTAAAAGAAAGCTATCCATTTTGGCGTACCAAGCCCGAGGGGCTTGTTTGAGACCATAAAGGGATTTATTAAGCTGACATACAAGGCTGGAGTCTATTTGTATAAAGCCAATAGGTTGTTCCATATAGATTTCTTCGTGCAAGTCCCCATGCAAGAAGGCAGATTTAACATCCATTTGATGGACTTCCCATTTGAAAGAGGTAGCAAGGGAAAGAATACGATGGATAGAGTTCATTTTGGCAACAGGGGAGAAGGTTTCACTATAGTCAATGCCTTCAACTTGTGAAAAACCCTTAGCAACAAGACAAGCTTTATGTTTATCAACTTTTCCATCTAGTCCATACTTGGTTTTGTAAACCCATTTGCATCTAACAAGTTTTCGTCCCTTTGGAAGAGGAACAAGATCCCATGTATCATTTGTCAATAACGAATGATATTCTTCATTCATAGCTATGTCCCAATCTGGATTCCATGAAGCTTCTGCAAAGGTGTCAGGATCATAATTCGCTAAAGCTTGAGCTAGTAAAGAAGAGGCTTTATTGAACCGAGAACGTGTATGTCGTTGATATGTAGGATCACTGGTAAGAGCACTTGCTACATCCCGAGTATCACAGAGCCATTTTGGAAGTTGAGGAGCTGAAGGAGGATCTTGAGAAGGTGTGGGAGGATTGTCATCCTTGCTATCATCATTTGAAGAAGAAATATTTTTAGAAGTAAAAGGGATAGAGAGAGGTGGCACATCTGCCGAACTAGGCTCGTAGGCCGATATATTTTCAACAAACTTTACGTCTGTTCTAATGATAAAAGTTTTGGATTTAAGTGGAATAAGTCTATATCCTTTGACATCTTCAGAAAATCCAACAAAAATACATTTTTCACTCTTAGGTTCTAAAGCTTTATGTTTCTCATCTGGAATATGGGCCCATGCTTCTTTTCCAAAAACACAAAAGTGACTTACATCTGGTTTAATTGAGCTCCATGCTTCTTCTTAAGTGATATTCTTTAAAACATTAGTAGGAGTGCAATTTACTATGTAATTTGCATAGTTAATTGCTTATGCCCAAAAATTAAGACTAATTCCTTTAGGTTGAAGCATACAATTAGCCATTTCCTTTAAGGTGTGATTCTTCCTTTTAGCTACTCCATTTTGTTGTGGAGTATATGGAACAATATGTTGCACTTGAATTCCATTCTCAATGAAAAGTTGATGAATTTGTTGTTAACATATTCTCTGCCATTATCAGATCTTAGCTTAAGAATTTGATGTCCAGATTGTTTTTTGACAAAGACCTTAAAGGCCTGGAACATGTTAAATACTTCACTCTTGACTTTTAAGAAGTATAACCAAGCGCATCTGGAGAAATCATTGATGAAAGTTAAGAAATAATTGTAGCCAGAAAATGAAATAACTGGAAGTGGACCACATAAATCACTATGCAAAAGCTGTAAAGGGGCTGAGGCATGCTAAGAGACACGTTTTTCAAAACTATCTCGATGATGTTTTCCAAGTACACATTCAAAAAAACACCATCTCTGCAAGATACCATTGGAAGACATGTCACCATATTTTCTTTACATAGATTTTGAAGGGAGCGATAGTTTAAGAGACCAAACCACTCATGCCAAAGTTTTCTCACTTCATCATTATGAGCAAAAAAATACGGAGGGAAGATTTGATGACCCAAAGTTGTTAAACTTATACAACCTTGTAGAATCATCAGCAATGCTAGTAGCTAAAAATCTGTCTAGGATCTCTTAGGTCCTTAATTACAACATCATGAGGTGAAAATCAACGATTTTACCTTCACCTAAATAGGTTGGAGGATAAGGTTGGAACACATAATACATCACTAGATTGACCATTGTCTAGATGAACAGTTCCAGTCCCTACAACACTAAGAGATATATCATCACCAACATATATATTTTTGGTGTTACAATAATTTAAAGAAGAAAACATGGCTTTGTTTTTGGTCATGTGATAAGAAGCTCCAGAGTCAATGAGCCGCTCATGAGAATGAGAAGAAGAAGATACATTTAGTGCATAACCAAACTAATATTCTTGACAACCACATGCAGAAAGTGTTATTCCTGAGGATGAAGTTGAAGTTGAAGAGTGCTCCAAATGGATGTTATGCTTCTTCATTGTTGCTTCCAAGGCTTCCATATTCTTAAAGCATTTGGATTCTAAGTGGCCATATCGATTATAAAAGTGGCAATGTATATCAGTCTTATTTCCTTTGTTTTATTTGCCTTATCATTTTGAGATTGAAATTGCTTAGGACCCTTGTTTGGTTTAGGACCATTCTTTTTAGGGTACTGCTTCTTAGGATTCTTTAAATTTTGTTGTTGTTGTGTGGCTAAGGCTTTTTAGAAGAGTTTCCAAGATTAAGAAGACCAAGATATAAGAACTTTTCTTGTTCTCTTATTAAAGAATCACAAAATGCATCAAAAGAGGGGGACTTGTAGTCTTGTCCTTGAGAAATAAAGGCTTCTCTAATAGAATGGAAGGTGGAAACAAACACATAGTAGGCTAGTCCCAACTTAATAAGAATGAAATAGATAAGGCTACCATCTTCTTTCTTAACCTTAACACCTTCCAAGAGAAGTCTAAGGGTCTTTAACTTGGACAAAAAATCTTCAATTGAAGAAAAATTATTGGGGTCCAATGTAAGCAACTTATTTTCGAGTTGATGGGCTCTAATTTCATAATTAATTCCAAAAAATTTAGTGAGATGTTTCATTGCTTCATTATGAGTATCAAGTTCTGCGATGTGGAATCTAAGGTCTGGAGAAATAGACATCCCTATCAACCCACGGGCTTGATCTTGCCTATTTTCTCATTTGGCTGCCTTATCTTCATCTTGAGGTTTGGTTTCTTGGCGTAAGGCTATTCTGTAAAGACCTTTACTTCTAAGTAAATCGACAATGTAGGACCACCATTGGAAGTAGTTGGTGTTGTTAAGAATAACTTGGCATGGGCTTTCCATTTTAACAGAAAATGAAGTTGTAGATGCTGAAACTAAGTGTTCCAACGGAAATATCTCGAAAAATTA
>APFE031060399.1:0-11109 GCA_000404065.3 Pinus taeda | reverse complement strand
CGCAACCTTGGTCAAGGGTAAATGCGCTTCACTGCAAGTATGCCCATGTAAGGATGCATTTCAATGTACTTAGGCCCACTTTGACCTATTCTAGGCGAGATTGAGTGAATTATTCATAGGCTTCTCGAAATATTCTTATCTTTTGGAGAATTCTAGAAGATTTCCACATGTATCATCTCTTATGAGCTCGAAATTGGATAGGGAATGAATCAAATAACCTCCTATCCTCTCATCCCTTCCTCCATGGAAACTTACTCTAAGTTTGGAAGGCCATTCAATACCCTCATTTATGACCAAACCACCTCTATTTTCCTATAAATTGAGCACTCATCTAAGTGATCAAGGGTTGGACTTTGAAAATTTGTAAGAAGATATTGTTGGTGCGAGGTTTGAGATTGTAAGCAAGTGTTGTTATGTTGCCAGAGTGTTGTGCTTATGGTGTGATGAAGGATGGAACTCAACCTGGATGAGTGACATGGGATCAGACTTCTTGGTTGTAACTCTTCCTTATACTTAATAAAGTTGTTTACACCTTTTTCCATATTCTTGCCTTTATGTATGATGATTATGTGTAAATTCTTTTGATTCAATTTTATTATAGTAGATAGATCTCTTGCTTTGATTGGTTTTTGTCCTATGTTTATGATTGTGGGTATTTGTTGATCGGATTAAGTTCGAGAAGGGGCGATATGAGCCATACAAAGCAGACAAATGGAAAGCGAAAGATAACAAGTAGTTCCCTTGTCTTATTTATCTTCTATAGAAAAAGGTTTAACTCTTTAAATATGTTGTTCTAGGTGTAGCTACCCACCTAGGGAGATTGTATTTATCCATAGATGGAAAATTCCACATAACAAACATGTACATATGCATCACATCCAAATACCCACAAATGTGAAAGAGAAGGTTTCTTATCAGTACATACCTCTTGTGGAGTCTTATCCTCCAATGTTGATGAAGGTGATCTATTGGCCAGGTAACATGCAGTCTCTATTGTTTCTAGCCAACATTCCTATCCTAACCGGGCACCGCTGAGCATGCTTCTTGCCCTTTACACCAACATCTTGTTCATTCTTTCCGCAGCTCCATTTTTCTCAGGTGTGTATGGAGTAGTCTTCTGACGTGCTATACCACACTTCTTACAGAACTCTTCAAATTCCTTCTTGCAAGACTCTCCACCGTTGTCTGTCCTCAACACCTTTATCTTCTTCTCTATCTAGTTTTCTACTAGAAACTTAAATTCTTTAAACCTGTCAAAGACTTCAGATTTCTTCCTGAGGAAATATATCCATGTATTACTTGAGAAGTCATATATAAATGATACATAGTACATAGACTTTCCTGGTGATGGAACTGACACAGGTCCAAACACATCACTATGCACAAGCTCTAATATTTGTTTCTCCCTCTTACCACTAGAGGGGAAACTCACCCGAGTGTGCTTCCCATATACACAATTTTCATAGAAATCAAAATCCAAAGAGCTATTAGACATATCTTCTATCATACCTTTACCATGAAGTATTCGAAGGCCCTTCTCTCAGATATGTCCAAGCCTTTAATGCAATAGCATGGTCTTTTCTCTAAAGACCACTAGATTTTCATCTCCACTTTTAGGAACCACAAAACCATTATACCCATCAACAACAGTGCTATCTTGAAGCTTGTATAGATTTCCAATCTGAACTGCTTGCATTAATACCTGTGCTCCCTAAACCATCTTGTGGGTATCTTTCTCAAACACTATTTTTGCACCTGCATCATCGAGCTTTCTTACAGAAATTGGATTTCTAGCCAATGCAAGAATATTAGAACACCTGGAAGTGTTCTAATCCTTCCACCTTGCAACTTAAACTTTGATTTTCTGCGACCAATGTTTCTAGCATTGCTGTCATCCCCTAAGAAGACATCACAACCATAATATTTCTGATACTCGCAAAACCACTCTCTCTGGGGAGTGAAGTGAAACGATGCACCTGAGTCAATCAACCATGCCTCACGATCTACATGTGTACTTGAAGAATAAGCTAAGTACAGATCCCCACCTTCATCTGATGTGGTTTTTTCCTCTATAGAAGTAGCATCATTAGATCTTGTTCCTTTCTTAGGAGCTTTAGATTTACAGTCCATTTTGAAGTGCCCCTCCTTTTTGCATTCCATCATACCTTTACAAGTTTTCCTAGAGATTTAGATCTCCCACTCAAGGACTTAATTTTTTTTGTTCTAGAACAGTCCTTGTACAGACAAGGCATCACCATTCTGGCCCTCCATATTTTTCTGTCTCATCCCCTCCAATATAAAGGATGAGACTATTTCATCAAACTGAAAGGAAACTACATTGCTACCTATTGCAACAACCAAACTATCCCACAAATTTGGTAGAGAACACAACAAAATGATGCACTTATCTTCATCTGAAATTTTAATATCAATAGATAATAACTGGCTTACCATAGTATTAAATGCATTCAGATTCTCTATCACCAATTCTCCATCTTTCATACTTGGATTATATAGGTTTTTCTATAGGAACAGAGTATTTAACAGAGACTTAGATTGGTATAAATTCCCTAACTTGTCCCACAAAGCCTTCACCGAAGCTTCCCCTAATACATTCAACAATACTAAATCTAAGACACGTAATCATATCTTGATATTTTATTTCTGATCCAACTTAGCCCAGTCTTCAACTAACATTGTTGTTGGTTTAGTACCTGGATCTACCATGATCAACAGATCTTTACCCACTAGCAAATCCTCCATCTTCAGTTTCCACAACTCAAAACTCTAACCATTAAATTTCTCAATCTCTATAATTTTAATCTCTTATGGGTTGTGGTGACTAGGATGGATCAATATTTTAGGAAAAGGAGGTGGATTGGCTTTAGAAAAAATCTATTCCTTTTCCTCTTCAAACTCCTCATGTGTAGATGGAGGTTGATTATCTGGGAGCACTCTTCTAGACTTGAAATTGATTTCTTGAATTTCCACAGCATAGGTAGGGTAAGATGTCTCCTCATTATAGACCTGTTGTGCCTTCTTGTTGTTCGGGTTTAGATTTGGTTGGGAAGACATCTGAGGTTTCTTGGGTGAAGTATGAATCATTTGTAGTTGAGATGGAGGTGGAGGCATTAAAGCAGGAGGCTAGTTGAATTTAGTCCTCCAACCTTGTGATGGGGTATTCCACTGAGGATGTGGATAAGCATATGGTTGACATGGTTGATTCGCAAGTTGGGAAGGATACTGAGGTGCATAAGGCCAAGGAGAAGGTGTGGACCATGAAGGATGAGAAAGAGAACACCAAGGGGGCAGGGATGCATTCTAATTTGGATTGTAATAGGAATAGGATGCACCTTGCATGCCCTATTGGTATGGTTGAGGTCCTTGAGTCCTCCTTTGGTTGATATAATAGGGTTTTTCAGCCACACCTTTAGCCCCTTGTATATAACCTTCAATCCAGACAGAGAAGGGAATTTATATGTGGAATCGGTTTCCTCACAGACCGAGTAGACCTCTATAACATTTAATGGGCACTCATTTCTGGGGTGCCTTCTAGTGCATCTAGGGAAAAATATAGCTAAGGCTCTCTATGCTTCCCCTTGTTTCCTCTTGATCTACATAGTGTCCATTTGCGAAGAAAAGGTGTGCAACATGTCACTTTTCAAGCCCTCCAACATGTTTTCAATTTCACTCTCGATATATGTGTTGGAGGAAGAGGAACTAGCGAAAGCTTGACTATCCCTATCCTTCTTTCTAGCAACCCTAGAATGGTTTTTTAACACCGTCTTGATATCATTATAGGGTAGCTGATAAATGTCCCCTACAGACATCGTGTTTAGGGTTTGGAATATGTCTTCCCTGATTCCTCTAAGAAGGACTACCTTAAGTAATTTAGGATCAAGGGTGCATTTGTCCCTTTTATAACTGAGTTGGAACCTTTCCTCATAATCTTCTATAGATTCATTAGGTCCTAGGGTCATTC
Organism: Pinus taeda; assembly: GCA_000404065.3. Taxonomy (NCBI): domain Eukaryota; kingdom Viridiplantae; phylum Streptophyta; class Pinopsida; order Pinales; family Pinaceae; genus Pinus; species Pinus taeda. Next base: position 7,127 of record APFE031060399.1, on the reverse strand, counting down.
CAAAGATTTCCTCTTTGGTGTCTTTGGACCTACAATAGTCCTTTTACTTTTTGTAAAAGGATTTTTTCATTTGAACCCAGGTAGTGATGTTATCCCTGAGTAGACCAATGAACCAATGCAATGTTGGATCCTTAAGGGTGGATGGGAACAACTTCAACTTTTGGTCATCAAAGGTATAATCATAAGTTCTATAGATGACAAAAAAATCAAACAAGAAGGTATCAGGGTCCTCTGAAGTTAAGCCATGGAAGTGAGGAAGGGCAGAGGGACTTATATTTTTCATCCTAGTATCTCCATTAGTCTCTCTAACATGAAAAACACCCTCATTTCTAATTTTAGCCTCATTTCTATTTTCAGCCATGGTGTAAGTGTGTGGAATGGTCACTTCTTCTTCTTCCCCGACAAGCTCTTCAAAGGTTTTGGGTTGTTCACCTAAGGGGTCCTCTAACTCTCCAGTAGTCATAGAGGGAAGGTGGCAGTCACCAAAGAAGAGGGAAGGTTGACTGCTTGATGGTGTGGGGGTATTTGGCAAGAATTTATCTAAAGTGTCTCTACTTCTATGAGGCATGAAATAAATATATTTTTTCTTTTATGATTTATTTAAAAACCAAATGAAAGGCAGAAAGGAAAGAAAGAGTACATCTATCCAACAAATGAAAAATAGAAAGAAAAAGCATAAATTACATCTACCTAGACACCTCCCCGACAACAATGCCAAAAATTGATGAGCCCTAGTATTGTATCAAGATTGCTACAACTCCTAGGGATGCCAACTTTAATTTATCAACCTGGGGTTTCATACAAACTTGGAGGTGAAAATTCTATATACACAACAGATGTGTAATTCTACTCATGTCACTTCTAAATTGGTGCAATTGACTATTAGGGTTCAAAATGATTCTTCTGTTTAACTGAAGTGAGTTTGAATAATGATAGTGGAATGTAAATCCATTTCTGCTTGTAAAACCAGGAAATGAAATTTGCCAACTTGTAAATGCTTTGAAATGGCACGAATCACTTGTAGCAAGGAAACTATGTTAATCTTGTGCTTGATCACCTAGCTATCAGGGTTGCATGGAAATGGAAGATTATCTATCTTTTCATAAGTCGAACACGCATGCACTAACTATCTCATTCACACTTTCATAATAGATAAAGTTCTAATTGCTAAACTTATAAATAAAAGCGTTAATGCTATCTCATCTTGTAGGAAAGAAAGGAGTGAAAGGGCTTGTCTAGGTGACACTTATGGTCATGGAGTCCAAGCTAAGGGGTTAACATACTCCTAAACTAGGCTAGGCTATTATTGTACGTCAAAACATGGTCAAAATAGGCTGTTATAGGTTTTCTACAAGAAACTACTACAGGATGTCCTGAACTGCTATATGAAGTTGGCTGAGAGGTTTTGGAGGAAAAGAATGGTTGGATGAAGTGTTGGAAAGGTTCATGAAAGTTGTGGAAGGTGTAGGGAAGGTCAACATCACCCAATGCCAAGCCCAGTACTCCAGGAAGGTTGTATTTTCCTAATATAACTTGCTCATGTTAACTGGAAAATAGAGGTTTGAAATGTGGGCTAGTATGCATCAACAAAAGGTGGAGAATACCTAGGTGGAGTTGGTTGGAGGATTCCCTTCCTACGGATTGACGATTCCTGCAATAAAAAATGTTTCTCTTTTCATTTACAAATTATTACTTGTCAACATGCAAAATATGAGCTGAATTTAGAAAATAATATCTAACTATTGTTAAGGACTAGATCTGTGAAGTGGACTACCTTCTAAGCTACATCAATCTTAAGAATAGAATAACAACTACAAATATTTAGAAAATATGAGCTGAATTTAGAAAATGGGATCTAACTATTGTTAAGGACTAGATCTGTGAAGTGGACTACCTTCTAAGCTACATCAATCTTAAGAATAGAATAACAACTACAAATATTTTCAAGAAATCATAAACAATTATCTAGCTAAGAATGAGACTTAATCTAGGTAATTAAGAAAAGGCAGACTCTGTATTTGGGCTATGAGAGTGGGGTCCCCTAAGCATGATCTCATAAGGAAGATGAGATAGAGGTCATTATCACAAGATTTTCTGGCATATTTTCCTTCACTAGACTGCAACATTAATATACTCTTTAAGCTAATTAAAGCATGGATAAGTAACAAATTAATCAAATTTCTATGCTAAAAAGAAACATAAATAAAATTCAATAGTTAATTGACATTCTAAGGTAAGAATACATATACAAAAGAGAGGAAATTTTGTTGCTAGGGTTGGGACCTAATCCAAGAGCTGCAACCCTCTGAGTCAACTCAATGTTGGGTCAGAATAGAATTTCTCATTATCAATCAACAAGTGTCAAATACATCATAACAATAATAGTCAAATGTGCTTCAGCTTAATGGCCTCTTGGCTACAATAAAACTTTGAATCCTAATGAGTCCCTTAGCTTTCTTATTTATACAAAACTATAGCTACCAACATCTCCCTAGAAAATAGGGATACTTGCCTCCCTAACTCAATAATAACTCTTCCTTTACTAGCACTACCATGGATGTCAATGAACTTGACTTGCTTGGCTGCTAGTGACATTGAGCTGATGAGATAGAGTGGGAGAATCTTCGACTAATTTGAGGAGTTAAGGAGGGGGGCCACTCCCTAGAATATCTCTTTCTTTCCTACTCTGAGTCCATGCACTCAATCCAACTCAAAACTGGTTCAATTTCCTACATTTAACAAACATTAGGCCATATGACATAGAAACTCACTTTTACTCTTCTCACTAAGAAAAATATAACAAATTTTGTAAATAAATGCGAGAAAAGACAAGTTAATAAGCTGGAGAGTGGCATTGTGACCCATATAGTTTACCTATTGATGAACCCCACCATAAATCACAAATCCAACTTGTTACTTGCAAGTATTCCTACTAAAGTTGCTTGATCCAATTTTTCCTTTCTTTCCCCATGCTTTCCTTTTCCTTATTATCCTTCCTTTTCTTTCCTTTCTCTAATTCTAGGGTGCTCCAAGAATGTTCTAAGTGTCCAAGAGTATGAGAGAGTTAGAGAATAGAAGAGATCTCCAAGATAAAACTGATAAAAGGTTTTGAACCAATCCTCAGAAGGAATTTTATCATCGAGGCCTCTATTTTCTTCAATTTCCTCCTCTTCACTTCAATTTTCTTTCTCATGCAAACTTGTGACCTTTCATCTCCCTTTTCTCCTATTTTCCTTTATTTTCATAAATAAATTCCAATTAATTCCTCTTTTCCTTTTCAATGCATTTCCCAATTTCCTTGGCCATAATTAACCAAAATGAACACCCACTAGGATGTTTTACCCGACATTCAACTCGAAATACATGTCCCATGACCTTGGTATTATTTTTCCTTTATTAAATTTATTACATGAAATTTTAACCTTGTGTTCTTACAATAACCAAACATGGACTCCAGAGATTAAACCACTTCCACCCTCAAGCTATCATGATCTCACCTAAACTAGTCTCGAGATCATAAATCCAAACCAATATTATATGCCTCAAAATTCCTTCCCCATAACTTGAGGAATTTTCCTATCTCCACCCGCTTGTTGACGGCTTCTTAGATAAAACCATCTCCAAGCCCATCCCCTTTGATTTTCCTGAGACCACCTCACCCAGTTTTAAAACCTTCCAACAATCCAAAGATTAACCAAGAATGAATCCCATCACACCATGGCTATCTAGGAAATGGTAAGGCAAATCTCAAACCACCATCAATCTAGGAAAAAACCCATGTCAATGGCAACAAATCAACCAAATAATCAAATGCATATATCGTGCATTCACACCCCAGCAAGGAAATGACACATGCAACCTGTTACCTGTAAACTATTCTTGTTGAAGTTATTTTTTTCACCTTTCTCCTTGCTTTCATTCACTTTCCTTTCCTTGTCCTTTTCCTTCCTTTGCTTGCTTGCCTTTTCTCCAAATCCAAATGAATGCTGAAGTGCTCCAAGAATGCTCTAAGTGTGCAAGAGTGTATGAAAGAGAGAAAATGAAAGGAAAGAGCCAAAATTGAACTGACAAATGTTGTGAACTAATTATCTGATTCCTTTTTATCATTGATGTCTCATTTTCCTTCATTTTTCTCTAATTTCCCTTGCATGCAAATTTATGTCTCTTCATCTTCCTTTTCTCGTATTTTCCTTTATCTTCATAATTTAATACAAATTATTTCATGTTTTCCTTTGCCAATGCCTTCGCTAATTTTCATAGCCATTATTGAATGAAAAGTGATGTCCACTAAAGTGTTTTCCCAACATTCATCTTGGAATATGTGTCCCATGACCTTGGTCTTATTTTATCTTTATTATCCTTTATTACATGAAACTTTAACTTGGGGTTGCTACATTGACCATAGTTGAAATTGGTTGATAGTGGTTGGCCATGGTCAACTGTACTTGAATATGGTTAAAGTATGGTATATTTGGTTATATGGTCAACATATGGATGGCCATGTTGATTTTGGTTAACCACATTTAACCACGTTAATTATGGTTTACCACATTTGACCTTGATGAACATGTTTAAGGTTGTAGACTATATATCATCAAGTTTGACTAAATTTCACCACAATTGACTATGGTGCCTATGGTTACCCATGAAATTCTATAGTTAACTATGGTTGAAAACATTTGATGATGGTGTCCATGTTTTCCATGTTGATTGTGGTTAATTATAGTTGTTAATGTTTTTACCATGGTTAATCATGGTTGATTATGGCTGAGTATGATTAACCATGGTAGGCCATGCTCAACTATTCAAGACCATGTTAATGAGGACTAACATTGGTTGAATTTGTATGAAAATGGTTTCTTATGGTGACTAAGGATGTACATGTTTGACTATGTTTGTCTATGTTTGACCATGTTGACTATGGTTGATTATGTTACAATCTTTGATATTGGTGACCATGTTACCCATGTTGAGCATGGTTAACTATGATTTACCATGGTTGATTATCATTTCCCACAATACCCTATATGACTAATCATGATTGAATATGGGCTTATATGGTGAATCATGGTTGACTATGGAAGACCATGTCAATCATAGGTGAACATGATTAACAATAGTTGGATTTTTTTCTACATTAGTTATTGGAAAGTCTATTAGGATACCATTAAGAAAATAAACCATTTTTGGAAAAACATTTTACTCAACTGAACATAATCTTCCATAGTACCTAACCTAAGTGAATCAAGTATCTAGTTTGAATCTTAACATATGCACATGAGAAGCACCTTCATTATCAATAAACTCCAATTTTCCATGTCTTTATTTTTTTAGGAAATACAAAACATCTTCAGATCCTACTACAAACACATATCACAGGAATCTTAAGTGAAGAAGTTTAATAAACACATCTAATTTCATAACAATATATATTATATTAATATGCTCCTCTTGAAATCATTGACTTAACTTATTTAATTCACTTAAAACATCTACAAGCAAATGAATACAAAAGTGAACTTGAAAAATTGTCCTCATTTCATATATTTTTTCTTTATCATGTTTCCATTATTGTAATAACACTAGCATAAATCTAGTAATCCTAATCATCACTTATTCTCTAGAATTCCATTAGATTTGATGAATTTGAAGTACCTCTAACTTATCGATTTGAAATATTTCTATCAAACTTTTGATTTATCCATACCTCTTTGTATATTTTCTCAACCAAGAGTATACTTTATTTTCCAATTTATCAATATAATTAGCCTCAAGAAAATAGTTTGAGGCACCAGTTATATCTAGTGCCTCATGATGTCCTACACAATGAATGCATAAAAAAGGAGGCACTTTAAGAAGAAAATTATAAGTCAAAATTTCATGAATACCTTTCATAGATGAAACTCCATTGGAACCAAATCATATCATTTTATATTTTGATAAATCCATTTTAGATAATAATCCCAACAGGTATTCATACATTGATTATGTAATACTATCCTTTATTTTCAAAAGAAAAATATATTTTATGGCACATTTGCCTCTTCCTCCATCCATCAGATATACCATATATATAATAAAGTATTGCTCCATTATTTTATTTATGCTTTTATAGAATAAAAGTGGGTTAAGACAATTTTTTGCCTTCATTTTTTCAAATAAATTATTTTTGCTAAGCTTATTCTAGATATAATACCAATATATCATAAATATTAATTGGTGAAAGGCATGCTAGTTATTGTTTCCTTCTACTTATGCAAGTCACATAAGTTTTTTACAACACTAAATTTCTAAATTTCTATCTATTATAGCCACAAATATATAGTTTCCATGTTTAGTCATGGGTAACTATAATTTCTTGATTGACTCTCCAATAATTGAATTTAATTTATATGAGTATCCAAACAACATGACCATTTAATCCATTTAATTGAATTATATTACTACCTACCTTCCTTACCTATAGTGTATATTTTTTGAATTTGGTACACAATTAACTATGATCATTTATGTATTGACTTCCACGCATACTTAAAAGATCTCTCAGGAGCAAACCCTTACCTATATTTTTCGAATATCTTCCTTCTTTAAGATTATTGTCTATCTCAAAATCAATATTTTCTTCCATAGTTGGATCATCTAGTTTTGAATGCATCAACTAGTGTTAATTTTCTTTTATATTTCTTGAGTAAATCCAATTTAGACATTTATAGATTACCTCGTTTTTACATGAAAATAAAATTTCATTCAAAAAAATATTAAACGTATCGTATTATGTATAATAAAATTCGCAAATTTAATTATTAAAAAAAAAACTTTATAATAAAAATGAGATTGAAAAATGGTAAATAACAGAGTGTATAACATTCTTTTGCTATCTTAATTCAAATCACTGTATATAATTGGTTTACTTGCCGTATTTTTAAAAAAAATTGTTTATAAACATCTCCTTTAAATGTATAAAATGTTTAACTTTTAATTTTAAGATAAGTAATATAATGTAAAACGCATTTTTTAATTATAATATTTTTAATAAAATAAATAGTAAATTGATATTATAATATAAATTATTTAATTTTTATCCAAAATTTAATCCAATCTTGCATTATAAATAAAAATAATATTGC
>APFE031060394.1:0-24672 GCA_000404065.3 Pinus taeda | reverse complement strand
GGTGTACAAAACTTCCTGGGGTATACATCCGGCTGAAACAAAGACCTCTGAACAATCATGCTCCACACACAACAATCCATTCCTTATGTTGGCCCTCATGCACAATCAAAGCCAATATTTCCTAAGTGTAAACAAAAAAGGGGAGCTAAAAAGCCAATCACCAAGAAACCTAAGACAACCCCTATAGCCTTGCTTGTTGACCTCAGTGGTGAGGCCAACCAATCATTATCCACATCACCCATAGTTGAAGAAAATCCTCCATCCTCTTCCGCAGTCTCACCAGGGTCGTGGGATCCATCGCTGCATACAGTCTCCGCCTCCACGAACCTGTCCGAATCCATTCCCCCTGGTACGCGTGTGACAACATAACAGATGGAAGTATAATAGATGTAACAATACAATGACTCTCTCCAAGGCAATGGCACTCACACACCCTCATTGATATCCTGACTTCTAAGGTAGGGCCCACTACCAAGGGAAGAGATGATTGTGTCCACACCGCAATCTACGTGAACTGAACATTACTAGATTTCCTTCCCCATAAATTTCCTGCTAATCCCAAACCTAGTTATCATTACACCTAGTCCTCATTTCACCCCGCCTTCATAGCCTGTAACCTCTCCCTCATCCCATTAAGAAAATTCCATTTCCATCGGCCTACCCATTCAAAGAAATTTCCTAGATCTGAACACAATGTAGGCAGAGACTCTGCAACACTAGTCATCAACGCAATTGTTTGGGTTCATCCAACAAGCTGCACAAAGAGCAGAGAGAATACATGATGACCTCATCTGTGAATATGAGTAGCAGAAAATATAATTACAGGAGGTCGTGGAAGAAAGGGATCAATTCAGACAAGCAAACAATGATTTGCAGGCACAAGTAGATTAGGTTACAGATATGTTTCCGGCCCTTTGGCCGATAATATCAAACATTGTCATTGAAGCTCCCAAAGATTTTACATCCTGCACGTTGGTCAAATGTTGTGACCACATCCAGGCAGCATGTTCGAGTGTGATATGATGAATGCAAATATGATAAAGAAGTTGGAGACAGTCAGATCGACATTTCTTGATCCGACTGAGATATACGCCTGATCAATCGATGAAAAGATCAACACCGTCTCTGCCACAAAATAGTCCCTTGTTGAAGCACTTGTAGATGGATTTTTCCTAATGGATAAAGTGCATGGCTGGTCAGGCAGCCTCGCCCAAAAGAACCATCCTGCCTATCCTCTATGAGAAAAACTACAAAATTTAATTGTTGAGAGAAAGACATGCACAGATTTAGTTCAGTTGCAGAAGTTTGATGAAGAAATCGACTCCATTCAGGCACAAGTCAAACATATAGAGGAATATTCTACAAAAACTAAGAAGAAAATCTGTGACCTCAGACCACCAGTCCACCTACATGTTCTTTCTCTGAAAGAGGTCTACAAAAACAATGAAGAATAGTGCAACACACTACAAAGAAGTAGGTTGATTCAACAAACATCCAACATGACAAAGGACTTCATCAAGTAGGTCAACTCGATAGTGATTGCATGGAAAACAACACTCAATGAGTACAACAAATTCAGGTAAGAAATGACAACAACTTTTCTTGAACTAGGGTCTTCATTTGGAAAAGGAGGCTAGCATGTGGCAGAAATAGATGAAACAGTAGCCCCTCAAAAGGAAGGACTAGAGTAGAAACATGTAGAAATACCTGTAGAACTAGCAACAGGACCCATAATGCTTGAGATAGATTGACTCGAGGACGAATCAAAGAACTATGGTTGAGGCATGTTGGGGCCTTCATTTTTAATTTTCCTTCATTTTGAATTTTGAAAGTTTTGAAGGTATTAAGGTGGAAAACAAGTGGTGGGAGCAATGATCGAGTTGTGGAAAGGACAACTGGGAAGGGAAGAAAGACCATGTAGTCAATGGGTAGTTGCAACAAGGTGTCGAGAGTAAGGAGAAACAATCAAGCGGACAAGGAGGAGGACAGGAAGTAGTTGAGGGCAAAGACAATTGAAAAGAACTGACAATGCGAGCAGTGGAGGAGAGGATAAAGGGAGAATACAACACAAAGAAGGGGGTTGTATCTAGTAGAAGCTAGTAGCATAGAGGAACAAGATCTGAAGACCTGAACAATTGCGGAGTTGCAAGAGCTAGGTTTGACCTAACATTTAAAGCATCCTGTGGCCATGGTATTATATGTATCTAATCAAGGTTTTATGTATGTTGTAATGAATATTCCTTTGAATTAATATGAATGAGTGAATGAACTAATTTCATGGCATTGTGTTTAAATGTATTGCTCTGATTTATAAACTTGCTCAAAAAATTTATAGTAATGGTCTTTCTTGGGATGAATATGATAGTTGTAACAATATGATGTTGTGATGAATGTATTCTTTAAGATATGTATGGGTTAATGTATGGGTTTTCCTTGATATCCCTCTAACCCTCCTTAGTTTCGGTCATGACACACCTTGGGTGAGACTCCTTACCCTTTAGGTAAGGTGAAAATGCCGACATTGTCCTAGACTACAATGGACCCTTGTTGGCCCCTTGTGCCTGAACGCAGGGTCTTTCCTTGATGACATTTTTATGCCAACAAGAGGTCTCTTCTTGAGTGGATGTCTCCACTCTATCTCCTCTTTATTTCTCTAATTTTGGCTGCTCCACAACTTGCAGAGGGTGCTTCTGAGGCTGCTTTTAAGGCTACAACTGAGGCTACAAGTTGAGATTTAATTCATGCTCCCTCCCAACCACCAAGTCTCTAACCTTTTCCTTGCTCCTAAAGGATTTTCATGCATCTTCGACCTCGAGAGCACACAGGGTTTTAACTCATACATTGATTTGTTTCACTTGTCCCATGGTGATGTGTCTGAGGAAAATCTTTCCTTTGCTAAAAAATCACATCGTAGCCATGGTATTCCAATACCGCGACGAAAATAAGATTATTATTTAGTCTCGGAACATACATCACATCTATGATTCTAAGAGGGGAGACAGATCCCCTCTGAAAGGTAACCATATTAATGTCGGTCATGTTATACCTCCCATCATCTCCAAAATCTATGTTCTACTTGAGGTCTTTATCCTCCAAGTCATTGAGGATACCTCTATTCCCCATCATATGGAACAAGGCACCGCTGTCGAGATACCACATGATTCCCATTATAGTGTTGGCCATGCATGCAATGAGAGTGAAATCAAGTTTTAATTGTGAAGCTAGAGCTTCACTTCCTACTACTACTACATGATCCTTCTTGCTTGCTTTCTTCTATGGACATTTCGTGGCATAGTACTCAAACTCATGACAGTGAAAACACTTGATGTTCAGAAAGCCCTTCTTATTGTTTCCCTCCTGGCCTTAGGAATTCTTTCCCTTGGATTTATTTTCTTTGCTAACTAATGCAAAGTTCTCTTCCACTTCTTTGGATGAGGTCCCATCTCTGGTGTTCTGCTAAAACTCTTCTTGTACCAAGTCGAACCACAACCACTCCCACTCTGGTATCTTCCCCCTCCCATTAACTGAGTCCTAGTAATTGTTTTAGCTCTTGGTAAGTCCTAGAAGTGCTAGGCTCACCAGATTGTCTTATTTAATAGTAACCCTGACACTTCCAAGCTCATCCCAAAATTGGGTGAACTTGGTTAAATAATTCAAAATTGAGTTGCCCTTCTCTATCTTGATATTTCTGAGCTTATCCTTTAGTGTCAACTTCTTGTGGTCACTCATATTTTGAAATGGGTTCGCCAATGCCTTCCACTTTGAAAATGGAGTTTCCTTGCTGTGGAGACTCAAGACGATATGATCTCAAACTCCTTCTAGAACAATCCTTGTCACCTTTTCCACACACTTTATCCATTCAACCAGATCTTTAGCATCAGATGTTGGGCACTTTAGGATATCATGATCTATGAATTCATTCATCTTGTTGTCTTCCAACACTGCCTCCATATTGTCCTTCCAAGCTACATAATTCAAGTTTCCCTCTAGGGCATACTCAAGTCTCAAAGCATAGAAGGACATTTTGTTAACTATAAAGTATGAAACTGCAAATTCAATTTCACTCGCACAACAAACTTGTATTCTCCACTTCTATAACATCTTCAACTCTGATACAATGTATATTTTTACTCATAGATTCAAACTATTTATGTAATATGCTAAAAAAAAATACATCAATCTACTCTACTCATCAATGGAAATAAAAATTGATTGATGAAAACACTAACCAGAAAAGGAAGAATTTAAATCGCACATAACACTATATTTTTCTGGGGAAAGAAATTGCTCAAAACCTGGACTTTCTATATTGCATTAACTATAATATCTTAGAAGAAAATACAATTCTCTTTCAACTTGAACAATATTTGTACAACTACAATCTATCTCTTTGTCTCACAAACCATCTCAAGCCAACACTTAGCCAATTCTGTTACTTGCCAAGCCCCTACTTCCTTGCACAATTCCTGAGAGAATTAGCCCATATTTAATTGGAAAAATCCCTCACCCCAACTATACAATCCATCATAGGCCTTCTATTGATTGCATGCACCATCTTTACAAATCAGATAATTACACAACTGACAGTACATTGTCCCTTAACTCTATTCTCAACTGGGTCTTCCTCTGAAGTAACATGCATGAGCTATTTATGAGTGAATATTCAGTTAACTAGTGAAGCAATGAAGCTGCACTAAAGATGCTCCCCATTACTAGACTTCCTACTAGTTCCTCCAATTGTTTGAACTAGATTAACTGACTATAACTCAGTTATATTGAGTTAATTAATTGCATCTCAAAAGAACTCAACCTAGAACCCTAAAATTTAGGAATCACTCTACATGACTCTAGATAGACTTACAACTCGAATTTACTGAGCCAACTAAGTCAAATTAACTTAGTTAACTGCTACAAGCTACTATGAGAATAGAATTACAATTTAGTTCCTAATTTAATTCAAGGACAAATTAAATTAAGATTTTCTTGACATTATTTTTAACATTTCTTGTTGTTATTTTCAACAGTGCCCTAGTGCCTTCACTAGATGTTGTCTCCCTTACCTGTTTTGTATTCCATTGGAAAAGAAAAAAAAATATCCATGGGAGGGCCTCCACCCCTATTTCATCTATCACCTCCTTCGTTTTGGCCCATATTCCCACCATATCAATTTCATTTCTCAAGGGATACAATGCACCCACCACTATGAACTTATTGTCGCTATATGATTTCGCAGGTTGAATGGTAACAATTTTGCAATATTTATTTTATGGTTGTGGGATACAATGTTATTGTTGGAACCTTATAACCTTGGGTAGTTTTCCTTAGCCATCTCGTAGTAACTCTCTAACATGTCTTGCCTTAAATATATTACATTATTCTTTTTGCATGAGGTTTTTTTTTGTTTAGAAATAAAACATGACTACTTGGGAAAGAAACCTACCCTATGAATTATGTAAACTCATCCTTATTTACTATGTTGCTCCTGCAAAAAACATACGATTTGGTTGAAATAATGTGGGAAATAAATTCATATAGACTGCTTATTGAGCCTATTAAATCACAAATTAGCAAACATTTTCTCAAATGCGCTATCCAATATGAATTTATAAAGAAAGAACCATCATATACACTGGTCATATTTGCTTAGCTTGCCTCATTACTATTTTCTCTTGAATACTTCTCCAAAAAAATTCTAATTATATCTACTAAACACTAAAAGGGGCTTGGAAATGTCATCTTTCATTTTCAAAAATATAATGAAATTTATGTGGTCTGCCTTCAATTTATTTTACTCAACTGTATTTTGTTGACTCAAATATGATTATTGTACATCCCACTCCATCTCATGCCATCCTACATCACTATTTTTATATGATCATTTTCAAAGCATTAGAGAATTCCTCCCAATTTAGTACATTGTTAAATTTGAAATTCATTTCACCTATGATAATAGCTTCAACTTAAAACAACACACTTATTCATGTAACATGCTTTCTGCCCTCACTTTGTTCAGTATTCATATGCAAGTTATAGCAATGATTTCAAAGTTGTATATTCCTTTCAGTTTTTCATGTAACACTACATTCATTTTACTCCATTTTGTAAATACTCATTCTCTTGCAATTGTATACTTCCCTTACATACAAATATCAATCAATAAGCCAATCCACTTGGATACATATGCATAGATGAGATGTTTCTATCATTCTTCACCTCTCTATTAATCATATGTTGTTTCAATCACCAAGATTTTTACGTTAGATAAGAGCTATGCAAGTGACTATTTAATTTGTTTAGTTATTATGTGAATAAGATGTGTGCTATCATGACTAAATTTGATATTTTTTCATAGATGAGTTTCTTCAACAAGTATTCCAAGGAAATAGAAGGGGACAAGTAAGAAAAGATAATGTGACTTAGAGTGAAAATAGAAAAAACATAATCATATTCTCTATTCATTTTGATGGAGATTCATATGATTTTACTCAACTGACCTAAAATGGTCACTTATATATAGGATGACCTCCCTCTACTCCTCATATGACGCATAATTCCCCTTAGCTGCATCCTATCATTAGGGAGATTCCTTAGCCTCATCCACTGCTACAAGAAAACCTCAACTCACAATGGATGGGATCCTAATCTTCTTAGAACAGTCTTTGGAATTGCTAATTATCCTTCTAGTTCCCATCATGTCATTCCATCGTTTATTATAGTCCCTCAAATTCCATCTGCTTTGTCACATGCTATGCATCCTCCAGTGCAACAACCATAGATCTAACTTGCACAAACAAAATGGGGAAAGTTTCATATGAAGGCCTTTTTGAATTTATGTAGCTATGGTTGGTCTTCATAATTGATATTTTATCCCTCCACATATATATAATAATAAATAAAAGACATGTTCTTCATGTCAGCTTCAAAAAGAGGGAATTATATTTTAAAATATTGAATTTTTGTCTCCAAAATGTAAGGTCGGATTCAAGTCATCCCTAATGAAGGGACACACCATTTCAGCATGCCAATATCACTACATGTGTGCCATTTGACCTCCTCCCCGAGGACAATTTGGATCTCTTATAAGAAGATATTTTCTACTCATCTAGACAAAGAAAACGAAGAAGAAGAAGGCCAAATTTATCCAGAATTGACCATGTTTTTCTCCCTCTTGTTTGACCTCACACTTGTGGCATCCTTCTCTCTACGAATTTTCACATGTGTGGAATTTTTGGCCACTACAAGGCATTAGTTTGGGTTTTTCTAGGCACAAGAGAACGTTGAAATTTAACCCTACCAGATCAGATCAGGTTGAGTTTGTTGGGAATATTTCTGACTTGTCAAGAGGGAAATTTGACCTAGATTGTTTTTTTGGTTAGTTTGACTATATTATTCACTGAAACGATTAGATGCATCTCTTATTGAAATGACTAATTTCTCTAACAAAAATGTTGCTAGGTTTTTCACCCATGTGGGTTTTCCTAATATAAATTTTTGTGTCTCTTGTTTAGTTGTCTCTTTATGATCCTATCATAAATATTATTTTTTATGTATTTTGTGTAATTCCTTAATGATGAATGAAAATATGAAAAAATATTAAATCATTATAAGTAGTTACCAATTTAGAAGACCTATGAAAAATCAACATTACATCAGAGGTATGGTTGAAGAGAAGCCTTGAAGGTGTAATGTGAAAGAGAAGTTGAGTTAGCTCAGGAAGCTAGGATAAAATATTTGAGATGAGAAGCCAAGTTAGGGCTTTGTTTAGGATGATTTTAGGAAGATATTCCACTGAATTACTTTGTGTAATCCATTTACTAACTAAGTTCTATATAGGCCATGAAAAAGAGAAAAAAAAATTGATTGAGGTCTATATTTTTTTTTTGTATAGGAGAGGAATGTTGAGCCTTGGAATCAGACGTATCAAACCTTAGTTTAGCATCAAATTTCCTTAAGAGGTTGTGCATATATTTTTGAGGTAAGGTCAAGCCCTAAATTAGGCCAAAAATGCCTCAGTTTAACCTACAGTAGGTTGAAATAGTTCAGAGGCCTCAGGGTTGGCCTTATTCTATCACAGTATGTTGAGAATGTCTCAAGACCTATTATAGGAGGTTGAGAGACCTCATTAGGACTATGGAGCCTCAAAAACCATCCAAAAGAATCACCTATATCTATTGTCTAATATGTCTATTTATAGAAGGGTTTAGAACAATGACCATCTTGATAATTTCCAGTGATTGTTACAAATAGAACCAAACTCCAACATTGATTATAAAACTTATATATTTGTGGACAGATTAGTCATATATATGATTATTGGTATGATGCTAAGATATTAATGCAATTGTACTTGGAGATATGTTTGAATTTGATGGTGGGGAAATATGTTATTGTTCCCAATCTTGCATATTATGGGAATATATTGGTTGTCTAATTCCCTTGGGGATAGGGAGTTTATTGAGATGATATTCTCACTTTCTTTTGGTTGAAGAAAGACCCCTTGTTGCTCTTTTTTTCGAAGGTTTTGAGAGTGTTTTTGAAAATATATTTGGTCTATAAGGATGACTTTAGGAATGTTGGAGTTTGACAATATTGTGTTTTTGATCATAGTATTAAGTGATGGTATTAAAATAATTCCTAGATGTTCGTAAATGCTATATTGTTGAAAGGGGTTCTTCAAGATGGAACTTTTCATGATATAGTCATTGCACAAGAAAGACATGACCTTGATCTCATGAACATTAGAAAGATATTGTGAGGGATATTTCCTTTGAGATATGCATTCAAAGGATGAAGTGTTGAAGTTACTAAGATCCAAGCCCCCAATGCCACACATAACTTGTATGAATGAGAACAAACTCTTTATGCCTTGCATTGCATCAATGTGGATGTTTATTACTAGAAGTATCTCGTTGGCTTGCAGCTAAGCTTGTGAAGTGAAAGAATTATCTTGCCTATATTAACTTTAGCAAGAAATTTTTTCACATAGGTTTTCCTTAGGGTTTGTAAACCCTAGAAGATCTGATAGCATATAAGCCAATATCATCATAGTTTTGAATATTGAAGTATGATCCAAAGTAAGACAAAGCTACTAAAGAATATATGTGATTTTGTGACTAGGACATTTGACATCCTAAAACATGATGTGATGATTGAATTTTAGGTTTGGACCCTTGTAAGGATATGTGTTCAAGAGCAGTGTTAATGCCATATATTTTACTACTGTGAAAAATATCTTGTATGGTTGAGTAGGGATTCTTGTCAAGTATGATGCCTTACATTATACTGTCGTAATTATGATTGCATTAGCTGATATATGTTTCTAATTCCTATGATTGATTCTAGTTGTTGCTAATCATCTAAGATTTGATATAAGAAAGTTACTTATAATCAAAGGAAGAAAATAAGCACATTGTAATACCTTCATGAAGTGTTTTGACATGACAAGCTACAACGAAGAAGAAGTTGAGTTCCTCTTCGAGTATGGAGAATGAAGTACTCTTAAAAAAAATAAGTCATTTGCATAAATGGAGGTGTCTACTACAATAATGAAGGATAAGATATTTGGATCATGTTTAGCCGAGAATACATAGTTGAAAAAATATCATTGCTAGTATTTGAAGAAGTATGCTGCAAATGAAGACATATCACATTTATATATCATTTTTTTCCTTAATCTTGATACACTTGATTAGACTAACATCAAGATGGAACATCCTTTTATTATTAGATGACATGATGAATTTTATTGCATATGTTGAAATATTTGGATATGAAGAATAAATTTTGTATATGGCAATGTCTGGTGGATTTACAAAGGATGTAGATGAAAATTATAGGGTTTGTAAACCTTGGAAAACTAGAACACCCTAAGGGTTCATGGATAAAACCCTAGAGCTAGACCTAAATCGATCTTTCCACTAAAATAAGGAAACCTATCTCATGCAAGGAAGGAATTACTTCATGCTAATGACGAGGATGACATTGATAAATTAGCAAGATGGATGCAAGAAGGCTAAGATCAAGAGGGCGCTGAAATTTCCTTATAATCCTCAAAAGATAAGTAACTTAACAATTTCTTATTTTAACTCATTCTTTTTCTCATCACATGTTTGCAACAATTACTTTTGATCTCTATTTTCATTTGTAAGCCTTTCTATTTCAACCAAGGTTGAGTCAAGTTTGGCTTGATCTTAAATTAACTTCTCCTCATGAAAATTAGGTACTTTCACACTAGCAGAACATATCTCATTTGACTTAATGATTTCTTTCTAAGAGGCATTTTTCTTCTTCTTTTTCTTTTCCTTTCCTCCACTGCTATTACTTGTATCTCCTTCATGCATGAATTGCAATATGTACCATATTTCTTTTGCAAATTTGAGATTCACTCGCATGAAGGCTGGCACTCATAATAAACAATTTCTGGCTGTCTTATTGGCTTTCTCAATCTCCATCTGGCTGGCTTACTACTCACTCATCAATCCGTTCTTTAAGGCTGACTCGATTGCATTCTTTAGGCTTTCTCAATCACCGGCTTATCAATCTCAATTTCATTCTTGCTGGGACCCAGACATTACGCTGAATCAATCACATTCAACAGTCTGGTTTTTCCCGCGCCTCCCGTGCATCAGGGGAAGTCAGAGTCCCAAGGTAATCAGGGTCGCAGCCCTCTATTGAGCAGCCAGCACTTGCACCTCGCTCTTCTAATAATAAAGAGCAGCCTGCATCTTTATCATCTTCTAGTAACGACCAAAAGAAGTTGTGAACTATTATCATCTCAAGATCTATATTTTGAAACTTGTTGTAAATTGTACATTTAGCAAGGGAATTCCACTATTGTTCTTTCTTTGAGGGAGAATATTTACTATATCCATCACATACTAACTTCCAAACATTAGGTCCATAAGCTATAAGCTCATATTTTACATTCTCTCTCCATTCCTGAATGTTTGTAGTACTGAGCACAGGTACACTTTGATGATCCATGATTAAATTAGGTCTATCTTCCAACGGTCAAGATGGACAGAAGGAACCAACTCTATACCAATTGTTGAAAATGTAAATATACTAAGAAGTGTGTGTGTTGGGGAGGGGGGGGGGTGGTTAATCAATATAGTTTATGCACGGTCATCGATTTAAAATTGTTACTTTTTTTTCAATAGTTATTTTAACTATTAAATGAGCAACAATACATCATATGAATAGTAGATTTAACATGTAAACAACATTAAACCACAACATAAGAATCAACACATAAAAGCAACACATGTAGAAAACATATTGTTGTAGTGGCTACAACTGCCCTTAAAAATTTTTACTTTGCCTATTTTGGAGCCTCCCTACCAACCTTCACAGTAGCTTGCCTTGCTTCATCAAGTCCTCAAGATTTAGTGTCTTTCTTGCTCAAAGGCAGCCTGTCGATCACAGTTTGATATTTTCCCTTCACAGGCTTCTCACCCAGACTTGGTCTAGCTATAGGCTGAACAACTTCCCCTTGAAATTTGCACATTTCTAGAGGGAAACCAGCCTTCCCTCCAGAAATTGCACAATCCTCTCTAATAGCCTATTGGGCTCTAGGATTGCGCAATCTTGCCAGCCAACCCTCCGAGCAGGATTTACACAAATTTTCCCAACAGCAGGTTGTTTAGCCAAGGATTTAGGAAAATCTAGGTAGCATTCAGTTGCTCAGCCTAGAAATTGCATAAATCTCCTAGGAATTTAGCCCAGCTCCCAACCAAAAATGCTTATTTTTCTCCAGCATTCAAGCAGTCTCTTGCATGTGTAGCTGAGTTGATTGGTTCCCTTTAGGATTGAGAAAAAAAGACTTGCATGCATGGGTTGTTTCTCCCAAGGCATCATGCAAAGGCATCCCTTGTTTCAGGGATCTATGTTTAGCAGTTGGAGGTTACATGTAAGGAACATTTCAGAAAACTCCCTCCAAGTGTCGCTTCCCCTATATTTGTGGCATACGTGTCAAAACCTCAATGTTATCAAAAATCATCAACCGGATGCTACAGAGCTCATTCCTCACATCAAACTTGTAGCTCTGACATCCCACATCACATCTAGGAGTATTTGGCACATTCATCTCAGTTTTTTGGGGGTAAGCTCGCTTCCCATGCCTTGTGCTACTTTTCTATCACTTTTTGTGTATTCACTCGTGTGAGTGTTATTTCCTTGATTTCTTTGAATGTCTACTGTCTCTTACATGTATTCTAGCTTGTCCTAGCTTTGTTTCAATTTTCATTGCTATCTCACTATTGTCACATGCATGAAACTGTTTTGCATAGACATTTGCCCAACCAGTGAACAGCCTCACCCACATGCATGTTGATCTGTTTGTTGAACATTTCATTCATGTATTGCATGCGTTGTCAATCACTTCTGCTATCACTTAGTATTGCCATGCATTTATAGTCTTAGTTGCTTTCAGTTTCCTGTCGGCGAGTCGGGCCAACCTTGGCCTGTATTCTACCTTCACCAAGGCTGCATTGTGTAACCTCAAGAAGAAAGGCTCACCTTCCTCTCCAGATTTGTGTGTTACTACCCAACACTAGCCTCTAGGATGGTTTTGTGCATTTCTGGAGGACAGTGCCTGCTTGGCTCAAGAAATTGTGCAAATATGTCCCTAGGCTAGTAGTCAGTAGTCGAACTGGACTATGCATTGCGTAGTTCCAATAGTCAGTTAGTCTCTCAACAACCCAGACTGTGCTTTGTGCAGTCTTGGTAGTTGATCTCCCAAACTCCAGGTCGAAATTGCACAACCTTCATGGTCATTCACCCAGGTATGTTGCAAGTAAGTTCGCATGTTCATTCTGGTTTTTGACTAACAAATTTCTTGCTATGAGTGTTTCCATGTCTCCAGGTATCGCAGGTGTTCATCTGCCTCTCAGCAGTACAGGTACAATGGCTCTCAGGAGAGTAGAGACGAAGACACCATTTAAAGCATGCTTGGGGATGCAGTCAATCAAATTTCTATGATCTTGCCTACCCACAAAGACATCAAGTTGTTCGTCAACAAGGACATCAAGCAGCAACATCATTGTGCGAAACATCATGAACAATAGCTGAAGGAAGCATATCGAATCTAGTGAATGCAGCGAATGAAGCAAATTTAAGAGGAAGGTTGCTGACAACATAGAGGTGGAGCAAAGTTGCAATATCAAGCAGATCAACTGATAATGAAAGAAACTTTGGAGACTCAAGCTATGAAGTGACGACATGACATGAAGATTGCGTGAAGGTAGAAGATGGAAAAAAAAAAGGAGTTGCATGTGCTGAAGCAGCAACTTAGGAAGAACATGAAGTTGCACAGACAATCCAATGAGTTGCAGTAGGAACATGAATAGTAGTGGTCACAACATGCACTCGTGGATGAAACTACGCCAATACAAGTTAAGGATCCATCCCAGTAGCTGAAACAGAGAAAACATAGTGAGAAGTGTTTTTTATCACATGCAAAGGATCTAGCAGCATGCATTTCGTTGAGTGCACGCATGCAATCCAACCCATTCAACACACTCACCAAGGCAAACATAAGAAGCAAGTCATGGGGCTGAACATGCACTTCGGAAAATTGATGTGCATGACCACCAGCACACACTTGAAGATCAACATGGAAACTATACATCAATGTATTTCTGGTTCAACCATACCCAAGAAGGCCATGTGCATGTTAGCAGATGAGTTGGATAAAGGGGTCCAACCAATGCACCGTGCAATGGAGGCAAGAGTTCGCTTCAACAAGATGTCACCATGAGGTACATGCACACCATCATGGATGACCAAGATTAGCATCAAATCATCAGCTTCACCACCACAAGCATGTCAAAGAGTTGGTCTCACCATAGCAGACTGAGTGCCAGTGATGTCTTACAAGGCTTTCTCAAGCCATGTTGTCTGACATGAGTACATGTGCATTGTAATGTTGAGTCATTTCAAGTGTAAGTCGAGTGTCAATAGTTGGATGTAATAGACATAGAGTAGGTGGAGAGTCATGAGGGTAATTGAACTGTCACAAAGGGGAATTTCAAGGGTCAACCCACCCTTTGCTACAAATAGTCCCTCATAACTCATTGTAAAGGCTTTTGGCTAGCCAAGCTTCTACTAAGACTATCTTGAAGAAGACTTGGACAATATTGTAATGCGCCTTGGCTTCTCCACTACACATAACTAGTACATCTCTTTGGAGGAGCAGGTAGATGTGGTTGTAACGTTCCCCTGTTGGGGCTAGCAGGTTTACACGATGTATTGTATGATTGTGACTTACACTTCTTTAATAATATGTGCCAACGCATTTTCATGCATATGTTGTTATTGTAGTTGGATTGTTCTGGTTTCCTTAATGAGATATGTTGTTTAACTTATGTACTTGAATATGGACTAATTTGTATGTAATTATATGAATCTTGTTGTTAATGTGTTGCATATGTTGTTAATGTTCTCACTGTCCATGTCAACTGCTCTACTAGATAGCAGACAGATCTTTCTCATGAACTTTTCTATATCAACAGTCACACTCATTTCAGACTGATCCATGAGTGTTTTTCATGTTATCTTACCTTGTATGTTGTGACTGCCACATCCAAGTGGACTGCTCCATCGAAAGCTATGCATTTCCTTTGTATGGTGTGTTCCTAGTGAAGTTGGGACTGATCCCTTTCAACCTGGAACTCACCTTCACCTTCCTCTCCCTTCAAAGTTTTGGAACCTCTCGTTACGCCTTAAGGCATTTCCCTATGAAAACAACTCCCTAACTATTGTCGTGTCAATTAGTAAACCGTCCATTCTATATGTTAGACGATAAGAATGTTTTCAGCCTTCCGATGATGATAGGTGGAAGCTATTATCTAATAACTGATCTCCAGAATCGAAAGGGTTCATATGTTTGACATGCCATCATGGCAACCCTGCAAATTTGCAAATTTACTCCTTCCATCGATTTTTCTCTTCGCGCAAAGGCACCTCAATCTGGAGCACAAACCCAAATAGCACTGTCGGAAAAAAGGCCAGGGTCGATTCACAGGTAGTTGTCTAAACTCATTCAATTTTTCGCTATTGTAGACTTAACAATGAAGCTCTGAGATTCTTGAGATTCTTGAATTATGGGAATTTACCATCTACCCCCAAGTCTGAAAGGGAGATCCTTTCTTCGTCATATTTGAAGGTTTTTACTTTCAATGAGCTCAGAAGTGCAACCAGAAATTTCCGTTCAGAAAGCCTTTTGGGTGAGGGTGGATTTGGGTCAATGTTCAAGGGTTGGATTGGTGAGGAACATGTATGCCAGAATTACAGTTACCAGGCCATCTACAGGCAAAACAATCTCGATTGTAGCATGGATATGGCTCTGGATTTGAATGTAATTAGTTGCAGGGCGTTATAAACAATTATACAAAGCAGAATATACAGGAATATTCCATTGTCATCTCACTTCTATTTCATTATTGCTCTAGGGATTATAGTTGTTGCAGATCTAATTCTTGCGTAAGATGAATAAGCTGTTATAAAAATGCTGCCTTTTTCTAATTTAAATTCTTTATTTTATTATAAAATCACAGGGAAACTAACGAAGAATTGATTGACAACCTTATCATGAATAGATTTATATGATTCTATCGGGATTATGCACAATATAAGAGCAATGCAACCAAATTCTACGGGAATATCATCCCAAGGTGGCCATTCTGTCTCTATGGTCCCTCCTAGTGTTGATTAGAAAAAATAGCAGTGCTTATACATATCTAAAACTGTAGCAGAACTGCAGATGTTGCTGCTTTTGTTGCAATAGCAAAATCAAATGAAAAGGGAAACATGATTGATCATGATATGGTGCTAAAAATACTCATTAATCCACAAATAATAAATAATTGAAACATTGACATCTTTACACAGAAAAAATAATAATATTCAAATGGACTTGATGCCTAATTTGTAGGCAATTGACAGTAAGCATCACACACCTAAAAATCCTTGCAATGTTGCCCAAGATCAGAGCCCATTAATAATGTCTGGAGCCCATTAATAATTTCCAGACAGGAATATGCTGGCACTAATAATATTGGATGAATTTACACTTGGGGTATTACATTTTATTAAGTAGATGGCACTGGATGTTATCATTATGATCATGGAGTATTTGATTAATTTTTGGTACTAGTTGGCTGCTACAGAATGATTCACATTCCTTTATGGCATCCTGTTTCTATTTTTCTTACAGACCAATAAGATAGATATTGATGTCAAGTTTTCATTTTCAGGTGAGACTGTTTCTTCTTGAAGATGCTCCATTGCAGTCTGGCATAGCTAACCAAGACGATCTACAGGCAAAACAATCTCGGTTGTGGCATGCATATGGCTCTGGATTTGAAGGTAATCAGTTGCAGGGTGTTGGAAACAATTATACAAAGTAGAATATACAGGAATATTCCATTGTACTTGTGACCACCTGGTGCTGCCCCCCAGGGTATACAAACATAATTTCTTGCTCTTATATGGGATTTGGAACTATCACTCATATGTTTTGTTATACAGCAATAAATGGTTAATCATATGTGTGGAATAAATTTCAAAACATTCAAAATGCATAAAGTAGATTAAAACAATGTCAATTATGGAGATTCCTAGATGTATATCAAGTACATTTTATACAGTCATGTGAATGTTTCTTCTTAATAAGGTCGTTCGATTAGGATTGGTCTTCTCAAATATTTTCTTTCCATTAGACCTCCTTAGTAGAGGGAGATTCGAGGTATCCCCAATTTTTATGTAAGGCTTTTAGAACCAAACAAGTATGTCTAAGATGGCATATAGTCTGGACACTATTGGCCCTGACTTATTGTGACAAAACTAAAAACTTAGTGCTTTCTTATTTTGTGGTTATGTGATTCTAGTAAAGTTCATTTTAGATTGATTCCAATTTTTAGGACAACCTTACGACATTAAAACTATGCACACCCCATAACAATACACTATTTTCAGTTGATTTATCACTTATTTTATCCATATCTCTCACTTATTTTATCCAGTTAGGTCTGGATGTCATTACTTTTGGATTAAATATGTTGTTTTTATTTTTTTTAAGTTTTCATACTATTGTCTACTTTTATCCATATCTCTCACTTATTTTATCCAGTTAGGTCTAGATGTCATTACTTTTGGATTAAATATGTTGTTTTTATTTTTTTTAAGTTTTCATACTATTGTCTACTGCAGAATGATTTAGGTTCCTTTATGGCATTAGCTCTCTATTTTTCTTACAAACCAATAAGATAGATATTGATGTCAAGTTTTCATTTTCAGGTGAGACTGTTTCTTGCTGAAGATGCCCCATTGCAGTCTGGCCTGGCTGACCAAGACCATCTACAAGCAAAACAATCTCGGTTGTAGCATGAATATGGCTCTGGATTTGAATGTAATCAGTTGCAGGGCGTTATAAACAATTATACAAAGCAGAATATACAGGAAGATTCCATTGTCATCTCACTTCTATTTGATTATTGCTCTAGGGATTATAAGTTGTTGTAGATCTAATTCTTGCGTAAGATGATTAAGCTGTTATAAAAATGTTGCCTTTTTCTAATTTAAATTCTTTATTTTATTAGAAAATCACAAGGCAGCTAACGAAGAATTGATTGACAACCTTAACAGGAATATATTTATATGATTCTATCACGATTATGCACAATATAAGAGCAATGCAACCAAATTCTACAGGAATATCATCCCAAGGTGGCCACTCTGTCTCTATGGTCCCTCCTAGTGTTGATCAGAAAAAATAGCAGTGCTTATCCATATCTAAACCTGTAGCAGAACCTGACATAACTGCAGCTGCAGCAGATGCTGCTGCTTTTGTTGCAATAGCAAAATCAAATGAAAAGGGAAACATGATTGATCATGATATGGTGCTAAAAACACTCATTAATCCACAAATAATTGAAACATTGACATCTTTACACAGAAAAATAATAATATTCAAATGGACTTGATGCCTAATTTGCAGGCAATTGACAATAAGCATCACGCACCTAAAAATCCTTGCAATGTTACCCAAGATCAGAGCCCATTAATAATTTCCATACAGGAATATGCTGGCACTAATAATATTGGATGAATTTACCTTGGGGTATTACATTTTATTAAGTAGATGGCACTTGATGTTATCATTATGATCATGGAGTATTTGATTACTTTTGGGTCTTTTACTGGAAAAATTAATGCTATAGAACTCTCCATTTTTGTGTACATGATATAAGTTTAGAAATGTTTCCATTTTAACCTGTGGGTCAAACTTAGAAATGTAAAATCATGGCTAGATTGGTAGGCTTGATATTATATGACTTGTAAAATTACATTTTGTGATTTGTTCTACCATCAGTGAATGTGTTTAAAGTATTCGTAGACAAGAAATATGCATTTAGTGAAAGTTAAGTGTTATTGGACATTAATTGTGAATTTAGTCCAAGGGTTGATAAACTACATGAGACTTTTTCTTCTTATTGTCATCTTTGCTGAAAATATAAATGTCGATTTTTCATAGAGAGGTTTTTCCAATACTTTGTTTTGGAAGTCATCCATGTCTCTGAATCTGAAATGCCCATTGTCATAGAGAGTTTTGCGCGTACTTTCTTTTTGAACCAATCTTATGTCGAAAAGGTATTTATCTTTAACTTGTCTTCATTGATAAATACACACGGGTGAAATCATTAATGTCTACAAATATAATAATGGTTTTCATGCCAGAAGATATCAAGAGAATTTAAAGTGTTATCCACTGAAATTGTACAAGTCATCATACTTTTCATACCTGAAGATATAAAACACTTTGAAGGGTTACCCACTGAAACTGTATAAGTCCTTTGCTTCCAGAGGGGTTCTGGCATTTTATTACTGGAAAATGATTTTTATACTTGATCCATGTTGTTCATAAATGTAAACCTGTGAAATCACTATGGTATACCACTATAATGGTCACACATGGAAGTCTGAAAAACGTGCAAAAACTACAAGATGTCTATATTTTTTGAAAAGTTGAATCTATTTGGTAGAATGGAAAAGAAAAGGGAAATATTGATAGTTATCAACTGACAAAAATGTCAGACTCCATGTGGGTATATGTATCTTAGATATTTATTTTACTATTCGAAATGCAATTTCAAAACAAAGAGCTTATAATCTATATAGACATTGAGGGTGAAAAGAACGTTTCTGATATATAGGAGAAGACCTCCTTAGTAGAGGGAGATTCAATGTATCCCCAATTTTTATGGAAGGAATTTAGAACCAAACAAGTATGTCTAGGATGGCATACAGCCTGGACACTATTGGCCCTAACTTATTGTGACAAAACTAAAAACTTAGTGCTTTTTTATTTTGTGGTTATGTGATTCTAGTGGTACATTTTAAATTGATTCCAATTTTTAGGACAACCTTACGGCATTGAAACTATGCATACCCCATAACAATACATTATTTTCAGTTGGTTTCTCACTTATTTTATCCCTATCTCTCACTTATTTTATCCAGTTAGGTCTGGATGTCATTACTTTTGGATTAAATATGTCATTTTTTGGACTGTTTTTTTTCTTTCTAAGTTTAGGTACTAGTTGTCTACTACAAAATGATTCATGTTTCTTTATGGTATCAACTCTCTATTTTTCTTACAAACCAATAAGATAGATATTGATGTCAAGTTTTCATTTTCAGGTGAGACTGTTTCTTGTTGAAGATGCGCCATTGCAGTCTGACATGGCTTACCAAGACTATCTATAGGCAAAACAATCTCAGTTGTGGCATGAATATGGCTTTGGATTTGAATGTAATCAGTTGCAGGGTGTTAGAAACAATTATACAAAGAAGAATATGCAGGAATATTCCATTGTACTTGTGACCACCTGGTGCTACCCCCCTAGGGTATGCAAACATAATTTCTTTCTCTTATATGAGATCTGGAACTATCAGTGATATGTTCTGTTATGCAGCAATAAATGGTTAATCATATGTGTTGAACAAATTTTAAAACATTCAAAATGCATAAAGCATATTAAAACAATGCCAATTATGAAGATTTTTGGATGTATATCAAGTACATTTTATACAGTCATGTGAATGTTTGTTCTTAATAAGGTCATTCCATTAGGATTGGTCTTTGCAAATATTTTCTTTCCATTAGAGATCTTATCACTAGCCTTTTTTTAAATGTTTGTGTAGTTTGTCATTAGTCCTTCATGGCGAGTAGTTGTTGGAGTTGAAAGTTTAGAAGTTAAAGTACAGTGTGAACGAGAAGTCAGGAATTTGGAGGCCATATACCCACTCCCATCTTCTATTCCACCAAGGTAGCTGCATTTTTTGATGTTTTAGGCCTTTTCTTTTTTTGGGTTGGATAGGTATGAATGAAATGTTCTATGAGACTTGCAATGAATTACTTGCAGCCCCATAAAGCCATTGGAGCCACAGGAGGACTGGTGTGATTCTGATACACCTACGATTCCATTGAATCCCATAGAAGAAGATGAAACTTGAGATTTGAATGAAGTGCCTCCTTTGCAAGATTTTCAAGAGTTGGGTAGGTGATGGTAGTCATCTCACTTCTATTTTATTATTGCTCTAGGGATTATAATTGTCGTAGATCTAATTCTTGCTTGAGATGATCAAGCTGTTATGAAAATGCTACCTTTTTCTGATTGAAATTTTTTATTTTACTTATAAAATCACTGGGTAGCTAACGAATAATTGATTGGTAACCTTAACATGAATATATTTATATGATTCTATCAGGATTATGCACAATATGAGAGCAATGCAACCAAATTCTACAGGCATATCATCCCAAGGTGGTGACTCTGTCTCTATGGTGCCTCCTAGTGTTGATCAGCAAAAACAGGAGCCCTTATCCATATCTAAACCTGCAACAGAACCTGACATAACTGCAGTTGCAGTAGATGTTGTTGCATTTGTTGCAATAGAAAAATCAAATGAGAAGGGAAACATGATTGATCATGATATGGTGCTAAAAATACTCAATAATCCACAAATAATTGAAACATTGACATCTTTACACAGAAGAAATAATAATATTCAAATGGACTTGATGCCTAATTTGCAGGCAATTGACAGTAAGCATGATGCACCTAAAAATCCTTGCAATGTTGCCCAAAATAAGAGCCCATTGATAATTTCCAAACAGGAATCTGGTGGCATGAATAATATTGGATGCATTTACACTTGGCATATTACATTTTATTAAGTAGATGGCATTGGATGTTATCATTATGATCATGGAGTATTTAATTACTTTTGGCTCTTTTGCTGGAAAAATTAATTCTATAGAACTCTCCATTTTTGTGTACATGATATTGCAGGTTTAGAAATGTTTCCATTTTAACCAGTAGGTCAAACTTAGAAAGGAAAAATCATGGCTACATTGGCAGGCTTGACATTATATGACTTGTAAAATTACATTTTTTTTATTTGATTTGGCCATCAGTGAATGTGTTTAAAGTATTCTTTGACAAGAAATGTGTATTTAGTGAAAGTCAAGTGTTCTTGGACATGAATAGTGAATTTAGTCCAAGGGTTGATAAAATGCATGAGGCTTTGTCTTCTTATTATCATCTCTGCTAAAAATATAAATGTCGATTTTTCACAGAGAGGTTTTGCCAATAATTTGTTTTGGAGGCCATCCATGTCTCTGAATCTGAAATGCCCATTGTCACAGAGAGTTCTTCTTGTACTTTCTTTTTGAATCCATCTATGTCGAAAATGTATTTATCTTCAACTTGTCTTCATTGATAAATACGCACGGGTGAAATAATTAATGTCTACAAATATAATAATCTTTTTCATACCAAAATATAACAAAAGACTTTAAAGGGTTATCCACTGTAACTGTACAAGTCATCATCCTTTTCATACCTGAAGATATAAAACACTTTGAAGGGTTACCCACTGAAACTGTACAAGTCCTTTGCTTGCAGAAGGGTTCTGGCATTTTATTACAGGAAAAGGAGTTTTATACTTGATCCATGTTTGTTCATAAATGTAAACCTGTGAAATCACTATGGTATACCATTATAATGGTCACACATGGATGTCTAAAAAACATGCAAAAATTACAATATGCCTGTATTTTTTGAAAAGTTGAATTTATTTGGTAGAATGGAAGAGCAAAGGGAAATTTTGATGTTTATCAACAGACAAAAATGTTAGACTCCATGTGGGTATATGTATCTTAGAGATTCCTTTTACTATTCGAAATGCAATTTCAAAACAAAGATATTATAATCTATATAGACATTCAGGGTGAAAAGGATGTTTCTGATATATAGGAGAAGACTTCCTTAGTAGAGGGAGATTCGAGGTATCCCCAAATTTTATGCAAGGCATTTAGAACCAAATAAGTATGTCCGGGATGGCATACCCTTGGGCATATCATTCTCTGTGCAAATTATTTTTGAGTGTGAGTGTCACATTTGGTTCTGTTGGCAACAATTCACGTGTGAGAATGCAGAACTTTGGCCGAATTCGTTAGGAAAAGACAAAAATTATGAGCATTCTTTTAATGGAGATAAGTTTCCCTAGATATTTCAAATTGTTTAAGAGTGCGTTGTGTGTTCACATGTAAATTTGAAATGAATTATATCTACCAAAATCTAAAGAACATTGTAACTTCATTACAGATGCATAAATCTTATGTTATTTGCAATACAAGATTATTTTGCATCGCCGAAGGAATATAAAATTGGAGTTTTATTGAATTGGTATGATTCCAGTAGGATCTATTGGCTACCAGTTCTAGTGTTTGTGGCCATGGCCTCATTGAAAATATTGTTGGCTTGGGGATTACGACCCAGATATTCCCAGGGGCTTGTACCATAAGTTTTGTTAAATGTTTAGTATCCCTCCAAGACAGATTCATGGAAATGTTGTTAAGCTTCCAAGTAGACCTTGTCTCCTATCAGGAGCAGGAAAGGCCCACAAGGTTGCCGATTTTCACCCTGCACCAACAGCTTCAGAATGCCCATCAAATAGTACTTTATTTTCATGGTATCTGCATGGTCTAACTGATCAGCTTCTTCTTGTTCAGTAAAAACGCCATAGGAGGCAAGGAGCCTCAGAATTATGTAAAGGTTTCCGACATCCATGTGTGAATGTGAATTACTAGTCGATGAGGAATTAGCAGCAACAATGTGAAATGCAATATGCTCAACTGAAAGGGCACCTTCGTTGCCTTGTGTGGCGATAATGTCAGGAATGTTGAGTAACATTGTCGCTCTCAAAGCCAGGGGCTTGATGGAAGACCATATCATCTTATAAAGATGGATATTAAAGATTAAAAAAAAAAAATTATTTATTTTGTTTAAAAATTAAAAGTTAAAAGTTATTTTTTTTTATTTTTATTATGCATCAGTAAATAATTTTTATAAATAATAATTGAATTTTTTTATTGATATATTTTTAATATTTTACTTATCTGTAAATTTGTATCTGTAAATTTGTATTTGTAAATTTGTCTATTAAAAAAGTTATAATTGGATGAATATTTTAATTTTAATTTTAATAATTATGTTATATATATTGAATTTTATAATAAATTTTGTTAAAATATGAGTTTATGTAATTTTGGAAATTTTGTGTGAATATAATTTTTTTCAAGGATTAGTTATAAGTTTAGTGTTTGAATCTATACTGTATAATCACATTTTTTTCAAGTTTTAAGTTGTTTTTTTTATATTGAATTGTAAAATAAAGAATATTAATTTAGATAAAGAAGGTTGAGATTTTTTTTTATGAAGTGGAATTTTTTTAAGAATTTAATGCATGTTTAATGTTTGAATCTAAGATTTCATTTCTTTAGGTTTTAAGTTGTTTTTATTTATATTGAATTATAAAATAAACTTTTGAGAATATGAATTTATATAAAAAAACATTGGAAAATTTATATGAAGACTGGTGAATGTTTTAGGCACATTGTATAAATGGAAACGCCTTTAGAGGTTACTCACAAAGAAATTTGGTTTGGAACAATTACCATATGAGGGATGGTGAAGGGTTCAGTTTAGGCGATGAAAGACAAAGGTACCATACTGTGGCGATGAAAGACAAAGGTACCATATGATGGTGGAGGGTTTAGTATGGCTTCTATGCTAGGAGATTGGTGAATGTTTTAGGCACACTATGTATAAATGGAAATGGTTTTAGATATTACTCACAAAGAAATTTGGTCTGGAACAATTACCATATGAGGGTGATTACCTTATGAGGGATACTACTCACAAAGAAATTTAGTCTGGAACAATTACCATATGAGGGGGAAGGGTTCAGTTTGGTTGATGTGATGAAACAAAGGTAACATATGATGGTCGAGGGTTCAGTCTAGCTGAGACTATGAAAGAAAAATGGAAGAGAAAGGAGTTCTGATCTAGGATGCAATTATCAACGAAAATAAACTCTTTGAATTGTCAATTAAAATAAACTCTTAGATTGAGCATTTGGGAAGGAAGTTGCAAATGGCTCTTTTTTGAGTAGATTGTTTGATTGTATTACATTTGACATTAACATTTTTTTCACTCAAATTGGGCTATAGTTAGATCATGTAACATATCACATCTTTTTTCATTTATGCTCTTCTTCCATATGCACGACTTGGCGTTTCCTTTGCAACATCTGGTGCAAATGCTA
>APFE031060387.1:54357-64719 GCA_000404065.3 Pinus taeda | reverse complement strand
CACCCTATGATTATCTTCATATATTTTCTATCTATCATGTGCCACTTTCAAATTTTACTTTATGATCTAAACTTGTTGTTCCAAGTCCTTAAACATATCGAGTCCTATGTAAATTATGTTAACTGGATCATTCTAGCTAATAAGAGTATTATATATCCTTCCATACAATGCATCAAAGAGGCTCATTTTTATGGATTCGTGGTATCCATTATTGTATGCAAATTCCACAAGTGGAAGATATTCTTCCCATTTCTTGGGTTGGTGCATCACATACATCCTTAACATGTCCTCAAGGATTGCGTTGATCCTCTCTATTGTTCCATCTGTTTGTGGATGATAGATTGTTCTAAATGCTAGTTTTGTTCCCAATATGGCGAAGAATTCCTTCCAAAACCTAGAAGTGAATTTAACATCCCTATCTGACACGATCTTCTTAGGAATACCATGTAGCTTCACGATCTCCTTTACGAATATTTGGGTTATGTCACTAGAGATGGCGGATTTAACTACTGCAAAATGAACTACTTTGCTAAGTTTATCCACCACCACCATGATTGCATCATGTTACTTAGATGTTTTGGGAAATCCAGTGATGAAATCCATAGAAACTACTTCCCACTTCCATTCCAGAATAAGGATGGGCTGCAAAAATCCTGTTGGGTGTTTGCGTTCAACCTTTACCTACTGAAATTCTATGCATTTTTCTACGAAAACTTCCACTTCTTTCTTCATATTTGGTGGTGATAATTCTTTTTAATGGATGTGAGGATATTTTGATACACTGGGTGGCTTGAGTAAGGATTAGCAAGGATTTCTTTCAGTATCTTCCTTTTTATTTCATCACTATCAGGCACATAAATTCTTCCCTTGAATCTCATTAAGTCATCTTCAGTGAGATGATATCCTTCACCCTTGCAGCTTTGGTCCATTTTTTCTTTCATTTGTTGGTATTTTTCATCCTACTTCCTAGCGTTTTTAATTGTTTCTTCTAGATATATTGCATACATTCTTACCGCTGCCAAGTGATTTACTTGGATCCTTCTACTCCATCAACAACCTTGTTTTCCTTACATTTTATGTACTTAATTTCAAAGTCAAACATGTTGAGCATGGCCAACCATCTTGCTTTCTTAGCATTCAACTTTGGTTTTCCAAACAAGTATTTGATTCCACCATGGTATGACATGAGTGTGAACCTCCTACCTAGAAGGTATTGCCTCCACATCTTTAAGGCATGAACGATAGTGGCCAATTCTAAACCATGTGTCACATAATTGTCCTCATGCTTATTCAACTTTTTGAACTCGTAGCACACTAATTTACCTCCTTGCATTAACACTCCATCGATTCCTTCCTTGCATGCATCTGTGCACACTATGAAAAACTTGCCAAGATTTGTGAGTCTCAACACTGGTGCACTAGTGAGAAATTGCTTTAACTGCTCAAAAATTTATGCACATTGTGAAGTCCATTCAAATCCTTTCCATTTCGTCTGCAAGGTTGTAATGGGATGATTGATTTTGGAGAAATTTCGAATAAATCTCTTGTATTATCCTTCCAATCCCATGAATGATCTAACCTCCACCACATTCTTTGGAGTTCACCACTCCCTTATGTTGAAAAATGTGACTAGGTTTGGTCTTCATAAAATGTATTTGTCAAAAGAATTTTTATTATTATTACAATGACTTATTAAAGCATGAGTTTCATGCTTGGATCATCTTATTATTAGTCAAAGTCCCCATTGTGGACTTCTAGGATTAATAAAGAGTCATTAGAGTCATTGTATATTTTATGAGACCCTTCTTGGGCTTTCGAACGATGCAAAAACAATTATTTTTGAGTCAAAAATGAATTATGTAACCTCCACACCAATTTGGCCTCATGTAGATCAAGTCAGCCTCAAGGAAGGCAATTCGATCTCATTGGAAGGCTATATATAAAAGGTAGTTCGACTTCATTTGAGTATCTCACTCTCTCAATCATAGTTTGATATTTGGAAGTTGGAAGATGGAAGCTGGGAAGAAGTGCAAAGTTGAAGGAAGGTTCTAAAAGGAGTGCGAGTTTGGTCAAAGAGGAAGGGAAGAAGAAAATTGAAATTTTGGTATCTCTCTCTCTCGTGTGGGCTGGTTTAGGATATCAAAGTCTCCTAGTCAAAGTTGAAGTTGTTGCTGATGCTGAAAGCTGCCAAGTCGAAGTTGTCAGGGTCGAAGGGCTACTGCTACTAGGTCGAAGGTTGGATCGAAGAAGGAGAGGTTTGCTTACTGTGGAGCATGTTTTTGTCTAGGTTGAATAGTCTCAAGGAAAACTATTGAAGGAAGAGATTTTGAATGGGTTTTCCCCTAGATAAGGTTTTTTCCCTAACAAAGTGCCTACATCTTGTGTCTTGTATTTTTATGATCTTCATGCACATATAATTTGGTTATTTCTTAATGAAAGATAATATAACAAATAAGTAAAATAATCCAACATAATTGACAAATAATTATCTAGAAATAAAAATCTAACCCTAATCCTACTGGCATTGATTTCTCAAATGGTATCAGAGCTAAGGTCGAAAAAGATTAAAGATCACTTCATTTCCTTAAAGGAAATTATTATTCCCTATGTGATCAGAATGAGGTTCACTTCTACAGGAAGATGGATCAAGAATATTTTCTACTACTTATTCAACAAGGTCAAAATTCAAGGGTTCTTAGCTGCACTTAAAGGATCCCTCAATGATGAGCATGCATGGATCATTGACAATGGAGCATCAAGGCATATGACAAGAGAAAGTAAGCAACTATAATATCTATCAAATGAACCATCTTCCCATGCAGTGGAATTGGGAGACAACAAAAGCTATGTTGTTAGAGGCATGGGATCAACATCTTTGAAGTTGGAGAATGGAGAAAAACTACATCTCAACAACATACTATATGTTCTAGGTTTGAAAAAGAATTTTCTTTCAATTTATTGCTTAGAAGATAAAGGGGATAGAGTTTCTTTTATTTATGGATAGGTCTTGGCTTGGGAAAATTATTCAAGCATTGATAAAGCTAGGTTCATTGGAGTTCGTGAAGGAAGTTTGTATAGAGTGATTACACCACCTCCTCAAGCCTTAGTTCATATGGAAATCTCTCCTATTGATTTATGGCATAGAATATATGGCCATCTACACTACAAGGTCATTCCCACTCTTAAACATCTAGTTGATGGCATCCCCGATATCAAAGTAGATCATGAATGAGTTTTCAAGGGATGCTCTTTGGGAAAACATACAAGAAAACCATTTTCAAATAGTGAAGCAAGGTCTAGAGAAATATTAGACCTCATACATTCTGATGTGTGTGGGCCCATGTATGAAAAATCACTTGGAGGTCATCTTTACTATATATCATTTATTAATGATCACTCTATAAATACATGGCTCTATCTTCTCAAGAAAAATGATGAAGTATTTGAGAAATTCAAGGAGTTTAGCTGTGAAGTGGAAACCCTAACCAAGAGAGATAAAAATTTTGAGGTCAGACAATGGTGGGGAATACACTTCTAAATAATTGATTGCATACTGTAAAGAAGCAGGAATTAAGAGGAGCTTATTGTTCCCTACTATTCAAAACAAAATGGAGTTGTTGAAAGAAAGAATAGGACAATTGAAGAAGGTGTACAAACAATGCTACTTGATCAAGACTTGCCAAAGTTTCTATGGGGATAAGCAACAATGATAGCCATATATATTCAAGATAGAAGTTCTCATAGAATTCTTGATAATATGACATCTTAGGAAGCATTCACAAGAAAGAAGCCAAGAGTGGACCATCTCCAAATCTTTGGGAGTCCTACATATACCCATGTTCCCAAGGACAAACAAAAGAAATTGGATTATACAAGAATCAAAGGGATCTTCGTTGGCTATAGTCTCTCTTCAAAGGAATATAGAATCTACATCAAGGAAGGGAGACACTTTGAAGTAAGCAGGGACGTTATATTTGATGAGAATCAAGCCTACAAAAGATCGAAGGATATTCATGTTGATTCTGATGACGAAGATCTACCCATATTTGAAGAAGAAGAAGTAAAACCCGACAAACCTTATACAATTCAAGAGGAATAAGAAGGACCAAGTGAGCCTATTCAAGTTGTGGTCATACCAAGCACAAGGAAGAGGCCAAATTGGTTAAAACCCACTCTTGAAGATGTTTAAGGGCATGGAGTTGCGAAGGAACCTTCAAGGAAAGCAAAATGATGAAGAGATATTCTAGATATGCTACATTTGAAGAAGCTTCTCATCAAGAAGTATGGAATAAATCTAGGCAGAAAGAATATCAAGCCATCATGAAGAATGGGGTTTGGGAAATCGTTCCTAGACCTAGTGACAAATTGGTTGTCACCTCAAAATGGATCTACAAGATCAAACATGTTGTTGAGGGAAGCATAGATAAATAGAAGGTAAAATTTGTTGCAAGGGGGTTCTCTCAAAAGGAAGGCATAGATTATGAAGAAGCCTTTGCACCCACTGCAAGGTATACTACCATTAGATATTTGGTTTTGTTGGATGCTACAACGGGATGGAACATCCATCAAACATATGTGAAGACAACATTTTTGAATGGGACCATCAATGAGGAAGTATACATTGAGAAACCCAAAGGCTTTGAGGAAAATGGCAAGGACACTCATGTCTGTAGACTCAAGAAGACCCTGTATGGTTTGAAGAAAGCTCTTAGGGCATGGTATGCAAGAATGGATGCATACCTTTTGAGAATTGAGTTTGTGAAGAGTTCTGTTGATCTGAATCTCTATGTCAAGGTTTTGAATAATGAGCTAGTCATTATTCTATTATATGTGGATGATCCATTCATCATAGGTGTGGAGAGAAGAATACAATAATGTAAGAAGATGTTGTCAGCCAAATTTGAGATGAAGGATCTAGGACTGATGCACTATTACATAGGTCTAGAAGTATGGAAAAATCCTGGGGGAGATATAATTGGGGCAAGGAAAGTACATCATCAGGTTGTTGTAGAAATATGGGATGATGGATTCCAAGCCCATGACTACTCCTATGATCACCAATCTCAAGAAGTTGATAAGATCTGACTCAAGTCTCATGGATCCTACCTCCTATTGTCAGTTGGTAGGTTCTCTGATGTATCTAGTAAATACTAAGCCAAATATATGCTTTGCTGTGATCATCCTCAGTCAATTTCAGTTGGAGCCTCGTCATGATCATTAGATAGCTGCCAAGCATATATTGAGATATCTTTGTGGTACGATACATCATTACCTAAAGTAAAATATCAAGGAAGTCAATTTGATTGGCTTCACATATTCTAATTGCGGTGGCAATGGGACTAATGGAAAAAGTACTACCAGAGGATGCTTTAGTTTGGAATTTGCCATGGTCTCATGGATGAGTAGAAATCAATACCATATTGCTTGGATTAGTGTTGAAGAAGAGTATGTGGTTACATGTGAAGTAGGAAATGAGATAGTATGGTTTAGGAAGCTTTTGACAGATTTGTTCGAGAAGCCTATATATCCTACTATGATTAATTGTGATAATCAAATTTGTATCAAGATGTCTAGAGATCTTGTGTTTCATGCTAGGGGGAAGCATATCAACAATAAGTTCCATTAATTAAGAACTTGGTGCAGGATGGGATTGTGAAGCTATAGTATGTCCCGACAGACAATCAAGTAGCTGATATACTAGTAAAGTCTCTTCATCATAAGAAACTTGAGTATCTTACAAGCATGCTTGGTGTAGTTGATATTTCTGATTTTGTTGATGATGATAAAAGTTTGGAAGATATTTGTTGAGGCCTTGTGTGTGAGACATATTTCCTGGGAGGAAATCTGGTCGACGCTTTGTGTTGATGTCTAGTTCCTGAAGTAGGGAGGGTGGCATTGGTCATGGAGCTTCGACCTCGAATATGCACCTAGATCCCTAGGTTGAAGGTTAGCAAGAAAGCTTGATGGTACTTAGAAATTTTGAAATATTTAGTCCATCTTAGTCCCACTTGGATATCTTTCCCTGGTTAGGAATCTAGTCTGTGGCATTATGGTGCCCTAAACTCTTCATAATTCATATATTTTGAGATCTTCCGTAATGAATAACTCCCTAGTTAAGAGGGAGTGTTGAAAAATGTAACTACATTCGGTCTTCATAAAATGTGTTTGTCAAAATAATTATTATTATTATTACAATGACTTATTAAAGCATGGGTTTCATGCTTGGGTCATATTTTTATTATTAAAAGTCCCCATTGTGGACTCCTGGGATTAATAAAGAGTCATTAGAGTTATTGTATGTTTTATGAGACCCTTCTTGGGCTTTCGAATGATGTAAAAAGATTTATTTTTTAGTAAAAAATGAAATATGTAACCTCCACACAAATTCGGCGCCGAGAAAATCAATTCGGCCTCAAGGAAGGCAACTCGACCTCATTGGAAGGCTATATATACAAGGAAGTTCAACTTCATTTGATTATCTAACTCTCTCAAGCATAGTTTGATATTTGGAAGTTGGAAGCTGGGAAGAAGTACGAAGTTGAAGGAAGGGTCTAACATGAGTGTAAGTTTGGTCAAAGAGGAAGGGAAGAAGAAAGTTGTAGTTTTGGTATCTCTCTCTCTCTCTCTCTCTCTCTTGTGTGGGCTGCTTGAGGAGATCAAAGTCTCCTAGTCAAGGTCGAAGATGTTGTTGATGCCAGAAGCTGCCAAGTTGAAGTTGTTAGGGTCAAGGTGCTATTTCTACTAGGTCGAAGGTTGGATCAAAGGAGAGGTTGGCTTGGCTTGGCTTCCAACACCATTTACAGAGGAATTATTACAGAATGTTGGTGGACAAGAGGCTTATTCATTTACTAATGTCTTTTTGGGATATTATCAAATAAATATCGCGTCAGAAGATCAAAGCAAGAAAACCTTGATGACGGAATGGGGTTGCTTTCAGTATACAATAATTCCATTTGGATTAAAGAATGTGCCTGCAATCTTCTCTCGGGTATTAATCATAGATTTTAAGGGATTTATTCATAAATTTTTTGTGGTTTATTTTGATGATTGGATTATGTTTGGATTGATGAAGCGCCATGTTGTGAGTCTACGCCTTATGTTGGATACATGTCGAAGGTATTAGATCGCATTGAATTTGAAGAAGTGCATATTCTTTATGCCCTTTGGAATTTTTCTCATACATGTAATATGTAAGAAGGGTTTGATGGTGGACCCTCTGAAGATCGTTGTGATTATAAATTTGGAAGATCCCAAGAATGTAAAACAGATGCGCGCACTTGTAGTAATCAGTGAGGTTAAGGTAAACAATGAACAAATATTCACTAAGAAGGATCAAGCTCTGAGAGGAAAGGAAGAGCTGGAAGCACAAAGTCAGAGCCTGGAAACAACAATAACACAGGCGTTCAATTCAATCCCATAATTACATATTCCGAAAGACTCCGCAGCTACAGCAAAGGTCCACAAATTGGCTATTGAAATTCATGAATCAAAAGATGAGATAAGAAGAGTCACGTTTGACTTCCAGATGAAGATAGTAGAATTACATATGAAGCTATATCCGACTACTTTTCCAGGGGTTAGGGAGCAATGCAATGAAGCTTGTTACACAGCAATTTGTCACTGTCCCTGTTACCCCTTCTCCTGCATCTTGGAGGACTCATTCCGGGACCTACGAGAAGTGACATGGCCTGAAAACACTTTCATTACATTCCCCTGAACATGAACTTCATTTGCCCTGAAGACATCTCCTACCTAAAACCCATAAAAATAGCCATTTTTCCATTGGCGTGGTTCCACAGTACAGCACTCGCGCCAATGGGGGAAATCCTCCAAAGAGGGTGCGCCAGTTGGCGCTCTGTCACAAATTCGCACTCACGCCAGCCAAAATGGGTAGTGTTTTTTAACAAACCAACAGCCGAAGATTCATCCTAACCAACTCTTGGACTGAATCTATCTTGAGTTGGGTGGTTTGGCTTCGAATCTCCATAGAGGGGAAGTGGTTTGCCACCTCTCATGGAAGCTTCTTAGTGATAAAGCCAATCCCATGAATATTGTGGATGATCCCAACTCCCCCTTCTCTATCTATAAAAGCTTGTCCATTTTCCTTAGGCAAGCTAGTTCCAGAGATTGAGAATTGTCAAGTTACCAAGACCTTCATGCTGCAAGAGCCTTCTTCATACCCATAAGGCCAAATCTAAGTAAGGAGATTCTTGTCCCATAACCAAGGAGAGAGAGGCTTGTTTCCATTCCCAACAAGCTTTGCAAGACATGTGTTGCTGATCACCCAGCCAAAGGAGGATTTGACGTTAGAACTATGGTTGTATTCTTCTTTGTTTATCATTAATAGACGACTATTGTTATGGTTCCACTCTTATTGTTCTTTGTGATGATGATGAGTTATATCCTTTCTGATTGATATATAGTTGCATCTATTGGATTTTATGCTTGTGTTTGTGTCGTTCTTCGTAT
Source organism: Pinus taeda (assembly GCA_000404065.3). Taxonomy (NCBI): domain Eukaryota; kingdom Viridiplantae; phylum Streptophyta; class Pinopsida; order Pinales; family Pinaceae; genus Pinus; species Pinus taeda. The sequence continues at coordinate 56,250 of APFE031060387.1, read as the reverse complement.
GTGCAGGTGTCCATTCACGAAGATCGTGGGGATCGTGATCTGCCAGAGCAAAGGAACGGGAGCGCCAACTCTTCTACAAGCACTAGCGTTGGAATCCAGGTAGGCCCTCATCATTGGTCTTTAATTTGCAATTAGGAACTTGCGTGATAGCGTTGTATGATTGTTGCTAGACCCGATCTCGGCTAGTAGAGATTGCCTCTGTCCGCAGAGGGGATTTACCTCCACAACAACTTGGCGACTCCAAAACAAGGTACATGCCCCCCAAGCTTCATTGCATTCAACAAAGTGGATGGAATGAAGGTTCACTTTCGAGATCTTGGAAAGACTCGACTTGTTGTTGCGTCATTATGTTGGGGGTATGCGAACTTATAACAAGCATAGTTTTTCATTTCAAGCTTGTGTAAACATGAAACCGAATCCAAGCAAAGTTCTCCATGGTTCAAGCTTGTGTAAAAATGAACCCATTTTACATCTCGTGATTACTGTCTTTATCCGCTAAATTTTGCTAGATGAGCCTTGGTTGTTTCATTCCATTGCCACCATCTCTTTGGCCGATCATATGCTTTCACTTGCTTGTTTTCCTTTCCTAAGGAACCGCAACAATGAGTGGTTTTATTAGCCAGCCTCTTGACCATTACATGTTTTGAGCAGTTCCACCATTGCCGGGAACCAGTTGCTACCCTTTATACCACTCGTTCCTCTAGGACGAGTCACCTTTAAGCTCTTTTCTGACTCGTAAAATATGAAAAGATTGTCGAGCATTTTTTCCCTTTTCGACTCATTAAAGAGAATAAAAATGGAGGTCTGCTTTTAGCTCTTTTCTAACCGTCTAAATATGAAAATATTGTCGAGTTATTCCTCTTGACTCGTTAAACGTAAATAAGAGGCGGACGCCTTTAAGCTCTTTTCTAACTGTGTAAAGACGAAAAGATCGTCAGGCCCTTGTCGTTTTAGGCTTGTTAATGGTTACGAAATGACGTGATTTCGGTCGTTTTTTTACTTTTTCAGGTCGAAGTCACTAATCATGAAAAGTACTCCTTGATCGTAATGGTCGAGCGGTTCTTTCGAGCATTGTTTTATACTTTTTCGGGCTCGAGAGACACAACTTTACAAAAAAGGACACCCCTGGAGTTTACTTTTCCGCTGTCTTTTCAAACTCTCTAAACATGAAAACACGCCAAGTTCTTCCTTTGTCAGACTCGTTAAAACTTGATGACATTGGATTCCGTCGAAATGACGCTTTACAAGCGTACGCTATCCCTGTCAAGCTTGTTAATAAAAATAACTAGGGTACTCACCAGAAATGGCGGGGAAAATAGGACCAGAATCATTGTCGTGTCGGAAGTATGTCGCTCTTGAACGTGGCACTTGTCTGCATTCGTATCTGGGTGGGGACATCTCATCTCATTTTTCACTTGCTTCCGTGGGTTTGGGTGATCCTGTTTGACCTCTCATCTGCTCGTTGCCTTGTCACCATGACCTCTGATCATTTGATGTCAAATACTGCCAAGTCCACTGTCGTGCCGCCGATATGTTCAAGAGAAGTTGACCTCTGCAAAATAATCAACCTCCCTCTGATAACTCACATAATCCTGATTCATAAGAAATATTATCCTCCTCTGTCTCGCGTTGATGATGTGGGAAACACTATGGCCCACTTTCAATCAAAGTCGCTTCCTGTCGACTTCAGCTCATTATCCAGGAAGTTGACCTAGAGACTCCCTTCAGGTGCCTTTTAGCCTGCATGCCTCAATGGTAGGTTCTTCATGTTCGACGCGAGGTTTTCATCATTGGCCTCTGATCGAATGATTCTACGGGTGTTCGACGCCGGCTCACTGATTCACACGCCGTAGATTGTACCTATAGTACCTTGAGGGCCATTGTCATTATTGG
>APFE031060387.1:42153-54337 GCA_000404065.3 Pinus taeda | reverse complement strand
GGAGCACAAGACCCTGGATTTTGTCTGTTGGGATCCAGGTTGCGATTTTGTGGATTATTATGATTATTACATGACTCATTCACTGGATGGCTGCGACCATGCCTGAGTCTATTTATCGATCCTCATTGGATGGCTGCGTCCATACCTTGAATCTAGATTCTTATGTACTCTGCTATGGATGGCTGTGCCCATACCACATCTATCATGTACTTGAAGTATTAGTTGTTCTTCTCCACACAGGTTTTCCGACGGCAGTGTTTTCGGTTGGACATGTTCTTGTAAAGCATTTCACCGCTCTCTCTCTCAGGCCTCATGCTTTAGGGGGCATCTGTTACACAACAATTTGTCACCGTCCCTGTTACCCCTCTCCTGCATCTTGGAGGACTCATTCCAGGACCTACGAGAAGTGACATGACCTGCAAACACTTGCATTACATTCCCCTGAACTTGAACTTCATTTGCCCTGAAGACATCTCCTGCTAAAAACCCATAAAAATAGCCCTTTTTCCATTGGCGCGGTTCCACAGTGCAACACTCGCGCCAATGGGGGAAATCCTCCAAAGAGGGCGCGCCAGTTGGCACTCTGTCACAGAGTCACACTCGCACCAACCATAATGAGTGGTGTTTTTTAACAAACCAACAGTGGAAGATTCATCCTAACCAACTCCTGGACTGAATCTATCTTGAGTTGGGTGGTTTGGCTTCGGATCTCCATAGAGGGGAAGTGGTTTGCCACCTCTCATGGAAGCTTATTTAGTGATAAAGCCAATCCCATGAATATTGTGGATGATCCCAACTCCCCTTCCTCCATCTATAAAAGCTTGTCCATTTTCCTTGGCAAGCTCGTTCCAGAGTTCCAGAGATTGAGAATTGTCAAGTTATCAAGAGTTTCATGTTGCAAGAGCCTTCTTCATTCCCATAAGGCCAAATCTAAGTAAGGATATTCTTGTCCAATAACCAAGGAGAGAGAGGCTTGTTCCCATTCCCAACAAGCTTTGCAAGACATGTGTTGCTGATCACCCAGCCAAAGGAGGATTTGACGTCGGAACTATGGTTGTATTCTTCTTTGTTTATCATTAATATACGACTATTCTTATGGTTCCACTCTTATTGTTCTTTTTGATGATGATGAGTTATATCCTTTCTAACTGATGTATAGTTGCATCTATTGGATTTTATGCTTGTGTTTGTGTCGTTATTTGTATGTGCAGGTGTCCATTCACAAAGATCGTGGGGATCGTGATTTGCCATAGCAAAGGAACGGGAGTGCCAACTCTTCTACAAGCACTAGCATTGGAATCCAGGTAGGCCCTCATCATTGGTCTTTAATTTGCAATTAGGAACTTGCGTGATAGCGTTGTATGATTGTTGCTAGACCCGATTTGGGCTAGTAAGGATCACCTCTGTCCGCAGAGGGGATTTACCTCCACAACATTACATATCCCTTCTCCTTTTATTTTTGAATTTCATTTTATATTTTTGCATATTTTTTGAGTTTTGAATTTTCTTCTATCTTCTTTTAGTTACCTTGGATTATTCATTACCTCTCTTAACTCCTAATTCTTGTGACCTCCTTTCCGTTCCTACCTTCTATTGTTTGACCTTTTCCTTTCTTTTGTTTGTCCTTTTTCCTTAGTACATGTTTTTATTTTCTTTTTAGTCTAATAAAATTCTTAGTTAAAACTAATTATTCATTTACTTAGTCAAAACTAAATATAATATTTATTTATTTCAATCTGAATATCTATTATTGATTTATTTAGTTTAAGCATTTTTATTTTTATTCAATTCTCTATTAAATTAAATAAATGGATAAATATTTCTATAATTAATAAATAAAATGTTTATTATTTTTTAGTCGAAATTAAATATTTATCTATTTGGACTTAGTTTATCGATTTTTGATCAAAATATTAATCCTTTTAATTTTGATAATTTAAATATTTCTTTTTTGAACTTAGTTAATCTTTTTCTAACCTTAACCAAAATATTAACCCTTTTAATTTTGATAATTTTATTGTGGAATTATAAATTAAATTTCTAATGGAATTATATGATAAGATTTTTAATAAATAACAATTTCTAAATAAAAACTAACAGTGAGATTTTAAATTTCAAAAAAGAACTCTCTTCATCGCTGAACTTATTTAACTTGACCTTATTGAAGCTCATGCCATGATCTGATTCCTCATCTTGTTCGAAACACATCAACAGATAAAATTTGATGTGATCTTCTCCCAAATTTATTGTTATTCTTTCTTAGTTTATACTTTAAAAAAAATCCAAAACTTAGAACAATTAAACTATTGCTTTTATGTTTTGGTTTTCTAACCAAAATCCAAAACATAAAAAAGTTACATTATAACATATTAACTAGCACAAACATATAAATTAAATGGTTGGGAAAATAGCAAACAACAAACACTTATATCATGCTAAAATAATAATAATAATTAATTAAAATTCTTAACCGTGGAGATTTAATCCGCATTTTACCATAAAGATTCTTAATTTGTAATTAGATTTTTTTACAATACTATGGGCCAATACCATGACTTACTAATACCACATGCCCAAAACAGCATAACTCACTTCATAAAGCATGCATTGATATAACATTTTTTAAGTAATCATTTTAATTAAAAGACAAAAAGAAATAACTACTTTGAAGATAAATTTCAACCTTTGGTTTATGTAGATTATTAAATATATTCTAGAAGACTAAATTCCTACATTCTACCTAACAATCATTGTAATTAAATTAAAATTAAAAACCTTTATTGTAAAATACATGTCTATTAACCTAATTAAAATTAAAATTTTAATGTTTTTAAATTATATTGAATAAGAACTCTACATGAATTTTTTGTTCTATAAATTTTTTATTAAAAAATTAAAAAATACATAAAAGTCAAACCAATAACCGGAGGTATTGATATGTGTCATTAACATCATTATTTAATACCGAAAGTGAATTATAAAAAGAATATTTCAATGCCAACTACATATATATTATACCAGTTGCCTAGACCCACCAAGCTCCTAAAGGGATCAAATCTCTTGAGATACAAACATCTTTTCGATTGAAAAGAGATTTGATCCCTCTGAGTGTTTTGGTGAATTATAAAAAAAATATTTCCATGTCAACTACATATATGTTATACCAGTTTCCTAGACCCACCAAGCCCCTAGAGGAATAAAATCACTTTTCACTCCAAAGGATGTTTATATCTCAAGAGATTTGATCCCTCTGGGTGTTTTGGTGAATTATAAAAAAAATATTTAAATATCAACTACATATATGTTATACCAGTTTCCTAGACCCACCAAGCCCTTAGAGGGCTAAAATCTCTTTTCACTTGAAAAGATGTTTGTATCTCAAGAGATTTGATCCCTCTCGCTGTTTTGGTAGATAGAGAGTTAAGACGGATCTAGGCTGAAGATTGTAAAAAAATATTGACTTATGTTTTTTTAAATTTAACAATAGACTGAATTATATAAACCAATATTGAATTAGTTAAATTGTATTTTTGAATAGTTTATTAATAGTAAGATTTTATATTAAAAATTGAATAAATTACACATTTTCATCTTTTTACGAACTAACGAAATTATTTTATCGTTATGAATATTGAAATATTTTACTAATTAAGTTATATTGAATATCAATGAACTATCTAAGCAATAGAAAAATATTTATCATAATTTTACAATCATATTTTCAGCATACTAAATTTGTAATTTATAAAAATGTATTTGCATTGTTTTAGAGTAAGTCGTTTTACATGCAATTTCATGTATAAAAGTTTGAAATAAATTCACTTATACATAATCTATCATAAACATTATTTCATAAAAATAAACATTATTATGGTAATCATCTAACAAACATAAACATCATCTAAGATACACATTCGAATTCACTACCATCATTTAATTATATACATTTTAGTAGCACATATAAACATCATTAGCTAGCACACAAATCTAATAATCTAACAGGGCATCATCATTGTGATCACATCTAACCAAACACAAATATTGTAATCTAACATCATCACCACACACATCCTCAAATTAATATAAATTTTATCTCAAATAATTGCTATCACGTACACATCTATTTGTAAGAACATTAAATGAACATATCTAACATGACCCAACAATATACACATCAACAACATATAAATTAAATACATCAACATGAACATATACACATAGACACACACACACACACACACAAAGAAGTCAAATAACTACATCATGAAGTCAAATAAGTGCAATGAAATATCCAACACAACAAACGTAGTAGTGCTTGTAGCCTAGTTCGCAGTAGAAGATGATGGATGGTAAACTATTTCCTGAGCAAGTACGTCTATCGAACTCAACTGAAGTGGAGTACTAAGAGGTGGTTGGTCTATAGTAGAAGGTGGTTGGTCTACATCAGAAGGTGGCTAGTCTACTCTGTTAGAAGAAACATATGACACATCCTCTAGCTCTAGCATCTGATGATCATCAGGTGATTGATGAGCAAGTGTATTACTAGAAGGATCACCAACACCCTCACGATGATGATCTGATGGGGTGGCACCACTAGAAGCATCATTATCATCATCATTATTATCATCCTCATCATCATTACCATCATAATCACCCTCATCATCATCATGACCACCCTCATCTGATAGATGTGTTCATGTATGATGCTCTACAACCCTCATCGCTACCAGTAAAGTACTAGCATCAATGACATGCCTCATAAGAGACATCAAATCCTGTAGATAGCCCCTATAGAGATCCATGAACATCGAATTTGTGATGATATATCAAGGCCTCATAGGGCAAACTCCCTACCAAACCAAAACTATAAACAATCTATCACAGTAGTCCATAATAAATCACCATTAGGGGAATTTTGAAGTCTAAAATGGGCCTCACAAGAAAAATGTACAACCAAAATAAAATTTATAAGAATGAATAGGATTCAAGACGATGATGTTAACCATGGGGGATGATTAATCATTTTTAAAGTAAAAAAGTATAAAAATTAAAAGATAATAAAATAATAAAACTACTTTTTCAACTCTTATTTTCAACTTATCTCCCTAAGGTTTTACTTAAATTTTGAGTAGGAGTACTCATTTGATGCAAAATTTAATTCCTCATCCAAGGATTACACATGTTGCATACTTTCGATGGACCCTGCTACACGAAAAATGAGAAATACATGAAAAACGTGATTACAATCATGTTTTTCATGTATTTCTCATTTTTCATGTAGCAGGGTCCATAGAAAGTATGCAACATGGGTACTCCTTGGATGATCAATCAAATTCTACATCCAACGAATGTTTCTGCTTGAAATTTGAGTAAACCCATAGGGAGATAAGTTGAAAATACAAGTTGAAAAAATAGTTCTTTCTTTTTTCCCTCTAAAATTTGATGATGTAATCTAATCTTATTTTATTATTTCCACTATTATTTTATAATTTCTTTAGGAGGCCCCTTTTAGACCTCAAAAATCCCCTAATTCATAACAATCCTCTTCCCTCGGACGCCCACCCCCCCAAGGATTTGTCTCACCCTCTTGGGCCTTGCCCATATCCTCATCTCCTCCATCTGGCAGTGGGGGAGGAGGCATGTCTCCATCATATGAGTTGTTGTCTAAAAAATATATAGTGCACAAAAATAATTAGACAATTTCATTATAACAATTTACTAAAACAGGTTAAAGAATGTGCTAGAATAAATTTTATTCTAATTCATTAAAACAAGAAAATGAAACTAGATTAATTTAAAGAAAACACGAATATTACCCATATCATTTGGAGGCTCAACCGCTGTGAATAATATGTTGGGATACCTTCTCCAATAAATCCCCGCATATGGATACCCCAACACGAAAAACACATGGTCATCCACACTGGCCAATAGCGCTAGTGCCTCATCCAAAATCCTGGTTGGAGACTCCAACTTGCCCCTCTTGAGAATCATCTAGCCCCATATGCACGTCTGAGCCTCAGTGATCAACCTAGGAGGGCAATGATCAAATGTAGGCCTCATCTCCAAAACCTATAAAAAAAGATAAAAAATCTCAGAAGCAAAAGGGAAGGTCTCCCTTCCCTGTCTCGAAAATGCATGACATCTATCTAAAGACATGCAAAATTGTCTCAAAAGAATGGCAAACCATCTGATGCAACATGACACCTGAATCAAATTATCAACATAATACAAAAAAGAGAAACTAATGTGTTTTCCCATCACCACAAGAATGTGTAATGGTGTTGACTAACAATGAGAGGCACCAAAGCTCCTCTGTAGCAAAAGAAGAAATATGTAATTGTCCACAACAAACCTGAAAATATGATGGACAGACCGCATGAGGCCCAACATATCTCTGAGTGTATGCAAGATGACTCTCAGCTGAAACACAATGGGGGAGATTAGGGAGCTGGGGAAAATCCTCCCCTCCTGGATAGGTCAGTGGTTGATCCGTAAATTGTCATGGATATTCCACTGGATAGTTCATCACATCAGATCTGATAAGATTATATTAAAAATATGTGATTCTACAATATTATAGTTTTATTAAAGTTTAAGATCTGCAGATTTAACTGTAATTAGTGCATGCATGTGAATGGAAATTATGCAGAAAAATAGTGAACGACAAAATAAGCTCTCACACACACATATAAGACACAAAATATGCTCTGGGAAACCCTTAATTGGAAGGTGAGGTCGTTTCACTCTTTCTCTCTCTATAAATATGGCTACAAGTACAAATAAGTAAGGCTTATAGCCAGTGGGATGCTACAGTGCACAAATAGTCCTTGTGTGCTCTAACTCCTGTCCCTCTTGGTTATCTTTTCTTATCCATGGAATAAAATGCTCTCGAAAAAATGGAATGCCTCTTCCTCCTAGTGGTTCGGTTATAACACAACCCGATAACCTACTAGTGGTTAATTATGAGTACACCAACTCTTAACTAGAGTTATAATATAGACTCTTCTAGAGTATTTTACATCAAAAAAACATGGCTAGCCCAGTTTCCATGAATAATGGGGGTTGTCGCAACATCCTCTCGAACTATAAGTGTCAAAACAGAAAGATCAACTTTTGAGTGGCATAACGTTTGCATATAGACTTTGATTGACACGTTTCTTACGTCGTTGGAAATATTTTTGTGTGTAGAACAACATGAAACGGTGATGCGCTAAAAAACCAAAATTTTTCCAAAAAATGTCATTTGATGCCTCAAAACACTCTTGGAAGGTTTCAGACCCCTTTTCGCCAAACTAGGTTCTTCCGGTAAAAATGGTCCCAAGTGCTTATTCCTCCACTTTTTCCACTCTGAATGCATTGAGATGGATGACATACAATATAATGATCCAATCTAGATCACACCTCACCGTTTTGGGAGGAATTTGGGCCCTAAAAGCTTTTACTGAATGAGGTGAGAAATTTTTTCCTCCACCTTCTCTCTAGTGTACCATTTATTTTTGCCCGGAAGTTGCCTGTTCAACCCAATATGCCAAAGGTCATACTACCCCTATCTTGCAGTTCTGGACCTTATCTACAAAATTGTATCTTCTGTCAACTCTACCTGAGCATCTAGTTCCAAATCCCACACAAAAGGTAGGACCTGTTCCTCTTCTTGATCTATCATGAAAGGCTCATAGAGTTTCAATTTATCTACATTCAGAACTGAGTAAATGCACATATATGGTGGTAAACTGAGTTGATATGCATTATCACCCACCTTTTCTAGTATCTCAAAGGGACCATACCTTAGAACATTTATTTTTTTACCAAGCCCCTGCAACCTCTCCTTGTTTAATTGTAGCCATACTTTATCTCCCACCTTGAACGATTTCCTTGTTCTATGTTGATCATACCTAGCCTTATACCTCTATTGTGACTTTTGCAGTGCTTCTTGTACTTGTAAATGGATATGCCTAATCTTCTCTATAAACTTTTCATCCTGAAAAAGACTGTAGTTGCATGGGGGCCTTGCTATGGGAGTGACTGGAGGCTTTCAATCGCATGGAGGGCTTGTCACGCAAGTGACTGAGGGTTTAGTTCAGTAAAATACAAGTTAACTCAGGGGTTGGGTGCCTCGAGTGGTTGGTTAGCCCCTAGGGGTTTTGTAGCTCTTGAGGAAGGTCAGTTTAGTTTTTGTTTGTTGATTTCGCTTCCTTAACTGTTCTCAAAGAGTTGAATCATATCATAGTAACTCTTCGTCACATGTTTACCATAGTGGATCAATTAGCTTCGGTAAATGTGGGAGGAGGGTGTTACAATAATCACAAATTTTCATGTATTTCTCCTTTTCTGTGTAGCAAGGTCCACTGAAAGTATGCAACATGGATACTCCTTGGATGAGGAATTAAATTCCACATCCAACAAAACAAAACTTCTATCTCTTTGGGTCAAAAAAGGATATCAATGCCACTAGAAACAAACTAGGGAAGAAGGTTATAAGTTATATTGTAAAGAAAGCTTTCAAACATCTACAACCATGAGTATTCTCTAAAAGCAATATACATTACCTATAAAGGGTATCGTTAGCCTTTGAGAAATTTTTCAATACCCTCATAAGGTTTTAATAATTAGGTATGGGTTTGAAAGTCTTTGTATGGGTCCCAGGACCTTGGGTAGGTATGTACCACTTGCATTTTTTTTACCATTGTGCTAAGAGCATAAATGATTTTCTGTGAGATAAAATACAAAAATTAAAAAGATCCCCTTCATTATCTCCAAAAAATTCTCATGTCTACATTTTCACATCTCCTATGAAAAAATACAACAATATATAATTTTTATGATAATTTATGATTAGAAGATAACTTTTTGTCTTTTTCTTATTGGAGTTCCATGTGCAAATTAGTAATAATGTAACCGATCAGGAATTTATTTAAGGAAAGAGTAGGTTATTGAAATTATCATTAACGGGAGAGAAAAGGAAAGGTTAGGTATGGAAAAATGCTAGCTTTAAATAGAGGCCAATCCAAATTATATCACAATAGATGGAATTGTTGTTTCTCCTCCATCACCACAAAAAAACATAGGATTTCAATGACGTTGATCTAATTGTAATATCTTGTCAACCTCCAATGACTATTTCATCAAGAAAAGTTATTATGGGAGAGCACATAATGACGGATTTACTTGGAGCTAATAATTCTACAGATAAAATTAGAGAGGCAATTGGTGCATAGTATTTTGGTTAAGAAGTAAACATGGTGTAACCTTTTATTAAATAGTTGAACATCTAAAAACAATCCGTGAGCATGTTCACTCTCCTACCAAAATTGACTCATAAGTTATTTAAGGGGTCAAGGTTCTTACATTTGTAGCTCCACAATAGAGAGGTAAAGAGTACCAAAATATGAGTCCATAATTCCTACTAATTGATTAGTGTGCATCAAAGAAATCCTAAACAAATTCAAGTGGATGAAATTGGTCCAACAACACTTGAAGGTAAGTTATTTAACTAAACCATTCATTATCAATCACATAAAATTATTAAAGCAAATTTTGAACCAAAATTTGATGCAAATAAATATTAGTTATTCATGTCCTTGTTAAAATCTAGGGGTTTGACTATGGTTTGGAGAATTTTAGACCTTATAGCATTTAAAAGTTAAAAAAAAATTAATAATATTGTGATTATCCTTATGGATGCTTTTCATAAAATTGGGAAGAAAACTTGTTCTCAAGACTATAATGCAACACGACTTGTATTGTCACAAACAATTGTTAGTAAGACTAGTATAGATCCATCTTAACCACAGATCTACTAAGAGTCGAAAGGGATCAAATCTCATTATATGAAACAAAAATTATAATGCAAAACTTGAAAGGAGATTTACAAGCCAAGAGATTTAATCCCTTTTAGTGCTTGATAAATATATGATTAAGATAGATCTATAGTGGTTTTCTATCTCTCTCTATATAAACCCATTGTAATTTTCATTGTTTAAATTGCATTTTTGAATTATATATATATATATCATATATATATATTATATTATATATTTTTATATATATATATTTTATATTAGTTCGGCAACAGTGAGCTACTCATGGTTTTTGTCCAAGAATAACCCTTGAATATGATGGGAATTAACCAATGACTTAACATATAGGAGTGCTTAATAACGCACACGCTCCGTTATATATAATATATATATATATATATATTATATATATATTTATATATATATGTATATAGTTCAGCAATGGTGGGGCTACATCATGGTCATGTCCAAGAATAACACTTGAATAGGGCGGGGAATTAAACCAATGACTTAACATCTAGGAGCGCCTTAAAAACACACTTAATCACCACCTATCCAAGAGCCCCTGGACTATTACTATTTTGTATTAAAAATTGAATGAGTTACACATTTTCCAACTAAATTATTTTACCTTTAATTACTTTTTCCTTTCGAGCATAGAAATATTTTAATAAGGTAAACATTAACACACATGCACATTATATATATTATATATATATATATATTATTATATATTATTTATATTTATTATATATATTATATATTTAAACACAAACACATTTTCTCTTTCTCTCTCTCTCTCCTCTCTATATAATTTTTATATATTATTATGAGAGAGAAGAGGAGAGAGAAGATATTTCAAACCATTTATTTAAGTTCTATATTGACATTTTTATTAGAGAAAATTAGGAAGTTTTTGTTTTTAATTTATATTATTTAACATAGACATTGAAAAATTTTATTTATTATCGACTAATCAAGCAAGCACAATGAAAAAGCTATTATTAATGTTTTATAATGCTTTTAATTAAAACTAACAAAATATTATAATCATTTATGATTTTGTTTAAGCCAACAATGTTTTTTTATTTAAAGTATTTTTTGAAGGTACACATTTCAACTCCAAGTTGAGCATAAACAAAATGACACCTCCCTTATACTGGATTATAAATGAGCCTCTCGAGTCAATCACAATAAAACATTATTGCTCATACAAGCATCTGATTTCACTAATTGTAATGTCAAAACCTTTTGAAAGTATTTTATTAGATGAAATAGCCTCGACACAAGTGGCTAGACAAATTTGCAGGTCTTCACTTTAAGCTGCCTCATTCTAACATGAAGTTAATTGGATTAGTTAAAGGACTGGTATTTTTTTTGGCATGAGTATACTAGGAATTCTTCTGAGCAAAAGCATGTACTAATTTGATAAGGGATTCTAGGGCCCATGAATCCCACATTAAACACTTATTTGACATGACACAAACATTCTTGTATGAGAGATTCAGGAATGAGCATAGTGCATTTAACTTGGGCCAGAGATATTTTGAAAAGAACAAGCCTTGATATGTTCAAATAAATGCAATATGTATCACACATTGTTGTAGATGTTACCTTGGATACGTTTATTAGTATAACACACATACACATATGTAGAGCCTCTATTCTACACCTACTTATCTACCATTTTCCTTATCTTTCCTTATCTTTTGCCTCATTTTCACCATAAAACCACCCAGATCATTACATTAGGTGTTATTAAGCATGATTAAGTAAGTTTTGCTAATGGATGACTATTTGCTTAGATTTTGACTTACTTGCAGGCATCCTGCAGCTATCTGGTGATCCTGCAGCTATCTGATGATCCTACAGCTATCTGAACATCCTGCAGCCTTTTTGTTAAACGCAATGTTCCATGTGTCGGTTTGCCAGATGAGCCACATGGGCACTTAGGTGTCAACGTGCTCAAGGTTCCTGTCCTATTTTTCCGGCCATCCACATCATCTTTGTCCACGGTCAAAGCTGGGCAAGTCACGGTCAACTCAAGGCAGTTTAGCGGTGATTGTGAGCTGTTTGGTCACGTCATCCTAAACGGTGATTTTTCCACGTTCTACAGATGGCAGGGGACATGATCCAACCTGGGATTCATTGCCCATGACGACAGAACCACCAACTCGTCCACGCAGCCGCATGAAGTGCCAAAGAACCATGAAAACGCATAACAATCATTTACTTTTCAGTTATTTAGTTGCACGGATAGGCTATCTTAGAAACTTCTATAAATAGCTGCGTCTGTGTACGCTTATTAAGCTTTTTATCAGTTGTATTTTGATGAACCTGTGTTATATTTTCAAGCATTCTAAACTTTGTTTTTAAGTGCTATT
>APFE031060387.1:19648-35304 GCA_000404065.3 Pinus taeda | reverse complement strand
TCACTTCATCAGCTTACGAGCCCCGGGTTGACAATTAATATTAGCAATTTAGATAACAATAAATTGACTAAACAACATACATACAAATAGTTTTGATTTTTTACATAACACCCTTGTGGAGGAATACTCATTTATATTATTATTAATATCATCTAGAGACTTTATTCACAACATCGTGTGTACAAGGCCTTTGTTGTAGATATTAGTGAGATATTATCAAATAGTGTTTAGATGAGACATGACCCAAGTGCAATGGAATGACATTAGTGACAAAGTGCATACATGTGGGTGATGAGTATGAATTGGGTGGAATGAGGTTGACTTGCAAAGCTTCAAATATGTCACATTCTATTCTAAGGGGGGCATAAAAGAGAAAATGTATAGTTGACGAATTTCCAGGTTAGTAATGTCTACTTAAATGGTATCCTTTCTTTCAAAGAGGAAAAATTTTAAGGATACAAATTTATTTTAAAGTAAACTTTGGTGAATATTACTAGTTCTTAATAGGTAAACTATAAAATATTTAGTAATATCTTTGTAAAAATTTTCGAATGTTTCAAGATTTTATATAGTTTCTATAAAATTTTGGAAATTTTAAACTAAAATAATTTTACCTTATAGAATTTGGGCAGATCATTTTTAGACAAAATAGAAATCGTTGAATATTTTTTCTTTTGTGAAAAACATGTAAAATTAACTCGTGGGTGAAATACAACCCCTAAAATTTTGATTTTTAAATTACACTTTGAAATGTCAAAGGGGGTTATTATAACAATGAACTTCTAAGGGTCTTGTATTTTGTCCCACTATGTACAATTATATAACTTCATCAATGATCTCTTAGAAAATACCAAACAATATGTTTAGCATGTCCATATGGTGTAATGGCAAGATGAGAATTTTAGAATGTAGAGATAAATTTCCTATTGGTACTATCTTTTCAATGGTTGATTTTGTTGAGAATTACACCTTTCAATTGTAATATGTTATTAAAAGCTAAAACTATCACTAAGAGCAAGTTATCCTAATGGTCCATATCACATACATACATAATATATATACTACCAAAGACAAAACAATTATATTGGAGGAGTAATACTTTTACATATGTGACGATAGTTGCCATGACATAGCCAATGTAGAATATTGTATTCAATTGATTTAATACAATTAATACAACAAGTGCTCAATTTAATGACTTAACTCAACAATGTCATGTGGATGTGCATTGGTTTTTCCTCATGCTCAACCAAGGTTGAATAGCTAGTGTGACTTATGCCCCCAAGCATGAGGATGCACATCCATATGTCTTAGTTAAGTTGAATATCTAACATCTAATGCCTATACATCTCGCACATACTAGGTTGTAGAGCGCCCCTTGAAACAATTATCACAGTTCATATAATTGTAATGTGATTGGATGGAAAATTTTGATGAATGGTGGTTTGTAAATGTGATTGGATGAAAAATTATAATATTACCAATGAATCAATAAAGGTTGTTCATGTAGTTTCCATGTTTTGAACAATGACCAACATTGTCAAGCCTGGACCATGTGATATAATGGAACTGCAGTAGATATTGAGATATGTGGTTCGTTTCCAAATGATTGTGTGAATCCAATAGTGAGATCTCTCACATAAATAAATGATTGATAATTATTTTTAGCAAATAATTTTAATATTGAATGCATTTTTCTTACTTGACGGATATCAAATATGTACATAGTTATTCGAAAGATTTACTATTTTTTCTTCTAAATAAATATTAAGGTTTGGAATTTTGTTGAATAAGCAAATTTAAACCAGTCTAGATTTATCTTAACTTCAGATCTACCGAGCCTTGTTGTGGATCAAATCTCTTTTCATTTTAAAAGAGAGATTTGAAAAGAGATTTCATCCCTCTGTGGTAAATCCCACAGACCACCTTATAAAGGAAACTCTTTCTCAACCTGTTATTACAGCACCCATGAGATTTGAACACATACCACTTTACTAAGAAAACCCTTTCTCAACTTGACAAATTAACTGAGATTCTTGACCATAGAGATTTACCTCCATTTTACTATAGATATTTTTAATTTGTAAATAGGCTTTGTTACAATACCATGGTTAATATCATATAAATATTATATGTTTAACTAGTTCATATTATATTTGTTCATACAATTTTTTTAATTAAATTTAATTAAAAAATAAAACAAAAAATACTTTAAAAATAAATCTCAAAATTCTTATTATCTATTTAATAATTAAAAATATTAAATTTTAAATTATATATCAAAATATAATTAAATTTAAAAATTTTAAATTATATTTTAAAATATAATTTAAATTTAAAAATTTTAAATTATATTTTTAAAATATAATTAAATTTAAAAATTTAAGTTATATTTCAAAATATAATTAAATATATATATTCCAATTATGAAATTCAAAATTTTTAATTTATATTTAAAAAAATGATATTCGTATGTCATTAAACGTCAATGAAATAATGCGCACGACATCTTCCCCACAAATGCATTGAATGTTTGATGTCGCATTGGAAAAAGAAAAATATTTGGAGTGATAATGATATATAGTTTCACCTAATGGCTTTCTGTAGATTTTCACGTGATGCCTGACCTAGAAAGTCCTTGTCGACGTTCAAAAAGTATGGTTAGGGGCAAAATTAGTCATTTCATATGAAGTGAGACAATTCTGATATTTGACACTCCAACAACACGAAGAAAGAGGTTTTGTATCCAAATTTTCATTAATAATTATTTATAATTATTTTAAACATATTATTTATAATATATATATTATAATTTTAAATTGGTTCTTATGATTTTATTAAGAAATGTAATATATATATATATTTATTGATGGGGCTTCTCAGCAGAGTACATGTGCTTGTGGTGTTCACATTGAAATGAGTGATGAACAACAAATATCCATTTATTGGAATGGAGGAAAGGGTTCGAACAATATTGCTTAAGCAATGGCTTTGGCTGGTTTTTTTCACCTGGGCACATTTTTCAACATTCAAAACCTTCATATCTTCAGGGACTCAAAAATCATCGTTGAGCATGTCAAAAGGAAATTAGTCATAAAGCTCCCCATGTTATTTGGGAGGATGAACAAGATTGATGCATTATGGAACAGGAAAAAGGGTTATAGCATCAATCATGTGGACAATTTCCAGAACCAGAAAGTTGATACTTTGTCAAAGATGGGACTAGCGAGCCAGCTTGGTATATGGAAAATGGAGATACAATGGGATTAGTGACATACCAGATAGAAGACTTCTCCTAGCCGAGTACTTGATCCTATCTGTTTTTGGTATCTTTTAGGTATTTTTTCTTTTGGCTAAATGTTTTCTACATATTCGCGGAAGGTATGATCTCTTTATTATCTTTTGGTTTTATCCCAACTAGTCGTTGTTGATTTCTATCTATATGAGCCTGGAAATTATCTTGGTATCTTGGATGAGTTTCTCATATTCATACATATCTTTTAGTATACATTCTACGACTCGCCTTGCAATGTATCTAGTATCTCAGTATGCTATGTAGATGTTTCTACACAACGTTATTAAATTATGTTGCTATCAAAGCATATCATTTTTTCAATATGTAAATATTCTTACATTAATACAAACATTGTTTTTTTCCTTACTGAAAATATATATATATATATATAACAATTTTATAACATCAAAAATAAATTTGAAGCCGTCATCGTGAGTAAGAATCATCTAATTCATTAAAGAAGGATATAAAATTCCTTTACAAATAAATAAAGTTTAAAGTTTAAACTAAGGAATCGTTTGCAATATTTTCTAAACTCATTTCCTTAATTTCAATGTTTTTGGAAGATTAGATGTGGGAATTACTGGAACCGTTGCGGGGATTTGGTAGCTACGTTTATGGAAATTTATGAAGGGTATACTATTTTTTATTTATTAAATTTCAAATAAAATAGAATTAATGCTCTTAAATAAATTAAATGGTTGTTAAATGATTATAGGTATCAATTTATGATAAGCATCAAAACACTTACTTCATGGTATATTTCATGTTTGCTAAAAAACAAGAAACAAAAACAATAACAACTAGCGCAACCATATAAATTAAATGGCTAGTAAACACCAATAACCATCAATTCCATAATAAGCATCCAAACACTTATTACATTATGCATCCAAATTACTAATATTAAAAAAAAACTAACTAAATTAAAACTTTATTTTAAATCATTATTATTAAAAAATTTAATATAAGTTAAACATACATACATTTAAAAAAATATGGAACGCGACTCTTAACCATGGATATTTATCCCACTTTGTCATGGAGATTTAATAGACTTAGTTACAGTACCATAAATCAATACATGACATTTTTCTTTTATTAGTCAATATAATTAAAAGCGTAAAAAAAATATCTTTTGCCAAATTCTCGCTCGCTGCCCTACCTTCTAGCGCTCTGCATGCACTAGGGTTGCTATGTGCTCGCCCACGCCCCTGTGGCTACTGCGCTGCAACGCTCAGCCCTGATGCGCTTTCACATCGCCCATGGAGTCCAGCGAGGGCCCTGTCCCCCCCCTCCCATTCCGCCCCCGAAGGTCCTAGCGTTCAGGTCCATGATTGTTGCAGGCTCAAAGCGCCCTCCCTCTGCGATTTAGCAGAAGTTTATAAAGAAAATGGACACTATTCCTTCAGTTTCCCTTCCAAAAGAAGAAACCTGTAAAGCAGCCTTGAATCTGGCTGAGAGAAGTCTCATAGGCCAGTTCACGGGCCTCTGGCCTTCTCCCAAGTCTATGGATGATTGGACTCAAAGGAACTAGACACCATTGACCAAAGAGGGTGTCAAAAGCTATTTTGTGGGCAAAGGATTCTTTGTATTCATATTCGAAAGCCCGGAAGACAGAAGCTTAATCTTCAAAAATGGCCCATACTTCATGGGTCCGCAAGGACTTTATCTAAACAAATGGTCTCCAGATTTTGATCCTACCCAGGACGTCCCCTCTGCTGTTCCGGTTTGGGTGAGACTCCCTCATTTTCCCCTCCATCGCTGGAACCAAAAATCACTCCAGATCATCGGTAATGCTCTAGGAAAATACATAGATCAAGCCGCAAGAAAAGATCAGTATTCATGTGCCCGTGTGCCCGCATTTGCGTAGAAGTGGATCTAGAAGAGGGGCTGCCAGAAGCAATTAATCTCACTGTTGCTGGGTGGACGCATGCCCAGGAATTGGATTACGAACAACTTCCTTTCAAATGCAGACATTTTCATGGCCACGGACACTTTGCAAATCATTGCAAGAAAAAGGCTGAGGAGCATGTAGACAAACAAAACGGGGAACAATGGACTCTAGTCTAGAAAACTGCTCATCCAAAAAAAGGCACTGGTAAAGGCAACACGATAGGAGTCCCAAGCAGCTCCAAGTCCAACCAAGAAAAGGAAGCAACCCCAAATGGTACAAAAAGCGTCCAGATCAACCCGGCAAACCAAGTCTAGGAAAATCTGGAACAGACAGAAATCCCACCTTCAAGCAAAGCTGGAGGGGAAACTATACAGATTGAAGCCTCCCCAGGTAGCCCCTCCAATCCCTCATATGCAGAAGTCACAAGGAAAAGACCTGCGGAAAGCTCAAGCTCTTCGGAGGATGAAACCTACGAGCGCCCTTCAAAAAGAGCAGGAAGGAAATCCTGCAAAGAAGTTAGGGAAGAGGAGGCTAAAAGACTAAAAATACAAGGAAGTCAGTCCACAATAGAAATGTCTATTGGACGAAATACTAGACCAAGGCCTTCTAAGGGAGGCTCCAACCCCCCCTCAAGTAAATAATGAAACTCGTCTCTTGGAACTGCAGAGGACTGGGGAATCCTTCTAAAATTGAAGTAGTTAAGGACCTCTTGAAAAGAGATGCCTCAGACATTCTCATGCTCCAAGAGACTAAGATAGAAGGGCGAGCCCTTCTAGTATCATCAAGTCAAAATGGAAGAAAAGTTCAGGTAAAGCAGTCAGCTCAAGGGGCTCTTCTGGAGGGCTGGCAACTCTCTAGACCGAAGATTTATTCTAGTTGAATAAATCCCATGAAACCCAACACTGGATCTTCACGGAGCTGACGCATTGCGCAAGTAAGTTGACCATCTCTCTCTTAAATCTTTACGTACCTATCATTTACTCTGAAAAACGAGAATGCTGGAA
This sequence comes from Pinus taeda, assembly GCA_000404065.3. Taxonomy (NCBI): domain Eukaryota; kingdom Viridiplantae; phylum Streptophyta; class Pinopsida; order Pinales; family Pinaceae; genus Pinus; species Pinus taeda. Next base: position 29,108 of record APFE031060387.1, on the reverse strand, counting down.
TTCTCTCTCTGCTTTTTTAGAGCAGCATTCCCCCAGCAACATCATCATAGTCAAGGATCTTAATATAGTTCTGAAAGCAAAAGAGAAGAGGGGTGGTTCCAGTAGTAGAGATCCCATGTTGGCCACAGTCGAAGAGCTCACACAGCTTTGGGATCTCTTAGATTTCAATCCTGTCCAAGGTCTTTTCACTTGGTCCAATAACAGAGTTGGGTTGGACCACATTTCTGCCCAACTGGATCGATTTCAGGTGCAAAGCTCCCTAATGATGAACAAAAAGATAATCATCTCTAAAATTCTTCCCAAACTGACCTTGGATCACAAGCCTACCCAACTTCTATTGGAAGATGAAGAAGATCTAGGCCCTATACCATTTCGATTCAACCCACTTTGGATCGAGAGAGAAGGCTTCACATAAATAGTGAAAGCAGCTTGGGCCAAATCCTTCTTAGGATCCTCAAGTTATGTTTGGGAGCAAAAACTTAAGGCCACAAAACAAGCGTTGAAGGAATGGATAAAGAAACCAGTCCCTACTCCAACCAGCCAAAGAAAAGAAGCAGTGCAGACTCTGCAGTCCCTGCAAACAGATATGGAAAGCAAAGATATCACAGTAGATTTGTTGGAAAAATAAATAAAATCTCAACGCTCCACATACCGATCCTTTCGAATGGAAGATGAATACTGGAGACTCAAATCCAGAAGTTTGTGGCTTAAGGCAGGGGATCAGAACACCTCCTTCTTCCACCGACAATATAGAGCACGTCTATCCAGGAATCATATAGCAGAAATCAAAATGGCGGAGGGCCAAGTCTACAAAGGTTTCAATCAGGTCAAAGTTGTTGCTGAAATCCACTTCAGGAATCTATATAGTGAGGGAACTCATGGCAATGAGGAGGAAGCTGCCGATTTCCTCCCTAACATCCCTTTACTCATCAGCCCTGAAGATAATACAGCCCTCTCTAGACCCACAACTGAGGAGGAAATCATCAAAGTTATTTGGTCCATGGGAGCAGATAAGGCCCCTGGGCCAGATGGATTCACAATACATTTCTACAAATCTTGTTGGGATATCATCAAATCTGACCTTCAAAAAATGATAAGAGGATTTATGAAAAAAGCCAAGATAGGGTACAGTGATGTGTGGTTTGACGGTAAGTCACATGGGCGAAGCCCGGGCAGACCGAAGTTCAAATCTCATTGAGTACAATGACCTGCTGTGGTGGCGGCTAGAGGGGCAGATTCCCCTTTCCCGTGAGTCTGCTCTTGCTAAAATCATAGGAACTTAGTATACCCGACTTGCAGGTGGTTGGTTATGCTCTTGGTGTTATAGTGGCAGCTATGAGGTTTGATCCTGGGTCTCCTCTAGATTAGGCCTGGCAGTTACCAATTCACCATGTGCCTAAAAAATAAAGAAAAAAGCCAAGATAGGTGGAGGAACCAATTCCACCTACCTAGCCTTAATTCCCAAGGACTCCAATCCTGAATCATTTGCAAGATTCAGGCTCATATCGCTTTGTAATGCTTCTTACAAAATCTTGGCCAAACTATTAGCAAATAGGATCAAGCCTCTGCTCAAAAGACTAATCTCCAACTCTCAAGGTGGATTTGTGGAAGGCAGGCACATTCTGGACAACGTTATCCAAGTTCAGGAGACAATCCACTCAAGCAAACAGCGAAAAGAGAAAGGTATGTTGATAAAACTAGATATGGCAAATGCATTCGATAGAGTTAAACGCTCTTTCCTCATCAATGTTCTCCTCTCCTTTGGCTTCTTGCCTCATTTTGTTCACCTTATAAAAGACTGCATTGACAACCCGTGGATTGCCCCTCTAGTCAATGGTCGTCCCACCAATTTTTTCCAAGCTCAGAGAGGCATCAGGCAGGGATGCCCTCTCTCCCCCTTTCTGTACATTTTAATGGCTGACTCCCTCAGTCGAAAACTCTCCGCTGAAAGAATTGTTGGTACCCTTCCGGGTCTCAAACCTTCCGTTGGTGCAGACCCTATAAACCATGCTCTCTTTGCAGATGATTCCCTACTCCTTGGAGGTGCCTCCACCAGAATTGCCAAAGCTTTCTACATTGTCCTTAGAAGCTATTGCAGAGTTTCAGGAGCATTAGTCAATGAGAGCAAAAGTGAAGTCTTCAGCTAGAACATAGACCAGCAAGATCTCATAAGCATTTCGAATTTCCTTGGGTTCAAAGGTCATGCTCAATGGGACAAGATCAAGTACCTTGGCCTCCCCATCACAAATGGAGTTAATAAGAGATCGCTCTGGAGCGAAATCATCAGTAAAATCAAATCAAAAATCTCAGTTTGGGGAGGCTTCTGGTTAACAAAAGGTGGTAAAGTCATCCTAATCAAGTCTTTTTTGTCTACACTTCCAATCTATCAAGCAGTGTTTCTATTAGCTCCAAGAAATGTGATGGACCAGATCTCTAAACTCCTCCGAGATTTCTTATGGCAAGGTGGGAAGGGCAATGAAAAAAAAATGCACTTAGTAAACTAGGATTTGGTTAAAAAATCAACTGCAGAGGGCGGTTTGCAAATTCAAGATCCCTCTCTTGTCAACATAGCACTTGGAGGTAAGATTCTGTGGAAGATGGTCCACGAGCCCACTAATCCAGTCAGCATCAATCTGCGGACAAAATACGTACACAACAATTCTCTCAAAAATCTGCAATGTGACAACTCTGTTAATTGCACGCAGGTGTGGAGACTATGCTGCAAAAGCAGTAATTTCTTCAAAAAAATTGTATACAGAATTCATGGCAATGGAAAGCGCACAAACCTGTGGCTCGATCGTATCATGGGTCGTGATCCCTTGGCTGAAAACGAGGAAATCACAAAACTTAGAGAATGGTTGGAAAGCGCGGGTATTAACAGTATTTATGACCTTTCGAAATGGGATCATCGTGGTGACTGGGCCAGCTGGGATTTTCATGGTGTCCCTGTCCGGTTAATCCCTCAACAACACTTACTTGTTGAACTGTTGGAGGAGTCAATCCCTGTAAATCGATTCATGAAAGACAGCTGGGGCTGGGGCCAGACATACAGCAGCAGGTTATAGAGTTCTATAGGCCTCAAGGAACAACAGCCAATCTCCGGCCTTTTGGAAACATGTCCGGGAACCATTAGCCTTACCAAAAGTGAACTTCTTTTTCTGGACCCTAGTTCATAATAAACTTCTAACTGGTGATAATCTAGCAAAAAGGAACATAGCAGGGCCACATAGATGTGTGTTATGCAGAAGCAATCTCGAAACAGCCTAGCATTTATTCATGGATTGTATATTCGCCAAAGAGGTTTGGGGACTTATCCTTCAGGACTTCCAGATTTTTGTCCCTCCACAGACTTCTGTCTCGGAACTTTTCGCCTCTTGGAGTCTTTTCTACCCTCATAGAATTCCTATCAAATCATTTTGGCGCAAAGTCTGGAAAGCTTTGCCCAAATACGTTTGCTGGCAGCTCTGGTTGGCCCGCAATGAGCTGATTTTCAAAGACTTGCAACACTCCTCGTTGCATGTAGCAACTAAAGCCAAATCCTTCCTCTTGGAAGCTGCCCAGCAGCAGTGTTATAAAGAAGACTCTTTGCTCCTGCCCAAGGAAAAGAGGTGGCTTGGCCCCCTTGAGCCATATCTTCGAAAGTATCTTCTTACCCCTCAAACAACAAATCCGGATTGGCGTAAAAGAGATCCTGATGACATATTCCAAAATTGGTGGCGGATTCAAAATTTAACCACAATATTCTTCGATGGGGCTTCCAAAGGAAACCTCGGCGTTGTCGGTGCAGGTGGGGTCATTCACTCCCTGGATGGGCCTTCAAGAGATTGCTTCTGCTGGGGTTTAGGCCAGAAAACCAACAATCAAGCTAAGATCCTCGGTTTTCTAAAAGCATGCCTCATAGCAAGAGACAAAGGTGTCAAAGACCTCCAAGTCTTCGGAGATTCATAGATATTAATAAAAAAATTAAACTTGGAGGAACTATTCAGCAATGCTAGTCTCAACAAAATTTTGGGCAGATTGAAGAGAGTCCTTCTAGACTTTGCTTCCTTCAAGTTTTATCATATACTCAAAAACTCAAACAGTGAAGCAGATCAGATGGCGAACAAAGGTTGCTCTCTCATGAAAGGACAGCTAATCATAAATGATGAAAGTACCTTTCAAATTCCTTGAAAATGTTGTAGCTCAAAAGCAGTGTTTGATGGACAACTGCATTGTAATTGGGGTCGCCTTGGCAAAGACCCATTCTCTCTTCTACAATTAAATAAAATACATACTCGTTTCAGTTAAAAAAAAAAAAGCATAAAAAGGAAATAACTAACTTGGACATAATTTTTTACCTTTCTGTGTACATTGCTATGAATATTTTAGAATATTACATGAAAGTTAAATCCCTACCATCCACTAATAAATTATCAATAATTAAATTAAAATTTTAAAAACCTATCCACATAATTAAAAATTATATCTTGTATTATTTAATGTTATATTAAATAAGAAACAAACTCCACATGAGCACTATTTTTGAGACCAAGGCTTTTAAATAAATATGCACATGTTTTCAATTACAAATCGAGAAGAGAGCGCAAAGTAATACATTTGTAGAGAGCTAACTATTCATTTTGCGACATTTTGCGAGATTGAGGGTTAATTGTCGTATCTTGGCATCTCTAGAATGCTCTGATGTCGAGCATACACTCCGTTGTCGTAGAAGATGGGAATAATGGAAGATTCCAGCATCAGCATGAGTTCATTTAAACACCAACTTGACTCTGCGTAATTAGTGGAGAAAATTGTGATATGGACGGACGCAGATAGAATAGCGCCCTTTAAGTGAGAAGGTATGTTGTCTCCCTCCTGCAATTCCTCCTTGTCAAGAAAGACACGCAGTCCACGGACAATAAGGCGTTTGTAGAGATGGGGTTCGAAGAAGCCATTGGAGACGCAACTAAGATGAGGGGAAAACAAACATATTTAACTCTTTAGACTGGTTGAGGATGCAACAAAACAAAATACTTGCTTTAAATTTAATTTTTTATTTATTAAATTATAATTTTGTTTTTTTTTAAGATTTTATATTTAGTAGTAGTATTTATTTTACTTTTTTAATAATAATTATTTTTTAAATAATTATATTTAGTTATTTTTTAGAATTAATTATTTTAGTATGTAAGATTTATGATTAAATAAATTTTATGTTTATTGACCTATTTGTTTTCTATTATGATTAATAATGTTTTTGATGTTCTTGACCTTTTTTGTTTTCTCGATGATTTTTATGCTATTTTTTTATTAAGAGTGATATTATTTATTATTAATATAACTTTTATTAATAATTTTAAATATATACTTAATTTTTATGGATTTTATAATTTTTAGTATTTAAGATAATATAGTAAAATTTTTATGATTATTGCATATTTATAGTTAATTTTATGTTGCACAAGTGTCACGGCTGAAGTTTTTTTCCCAAATTCACAAAATTGCTAATTTGGGAGCATTAAAATAAAAATAAATGTTTTTCATTTATAAATCAAATATTAATATTAAAATCAATTTAAAATTTTAATTTATTATATGAATATCAAATTCAAAAATGTAAATCATTGAAGAAACACTTTTGAATTTAAGAAACATAGTGAAAATCAAAGAACTCATCATATTAATATTCATATTGCTAGCATATGTAATGTAGTACATCATAAAAGAAATGACAAATGCCCAAAGTGGCAAAAGTAATACATGGTCCAAAAATGCTAAAATGCCAAAACATAACATTAAAGGCTAAAGTTGAAGATGATCATAAAGTGCATCTTTCAGCGTCAAAACTATCCATATAATCTTGAGCTTCACTAGGCACTCCAATATCGTCATCACCATCATCAATATCAAGATCACCTGCAATGCTACCTAAAGGTATGCCAACTAAACCTGCATCTGGTGAAGGATTATCCTCATCATCATCAATCTGAGAATCCTCTTCAGCGTCAACATCGCATCCTACTGCAGGTCTCTCTAAATACTCAAGTAGCTTCCTTGAGTGAAGTCGAAGACTACTGTGCATATAAACAAATTTCTCTGCTCACTTAGAGGTAAGCCTATTCCTCTTAAAAGAGTGAATGAAACTATAAGTAGACCAATTCATTTCAGCGGCTGATGAACTACAAACCTCAGATAGCAAGCGTGAGGCAAGATTTCTAAGATCTTGGGCTTTCCCGCCATACATTCTCCACCATCCAATGGGATTCCTTTGTGCAAAATTTTGATGTCCACCCTTGCATATTGAGAGAATTTGGAAGGGTTTAAGCTAGCAAAATCAATAAATTGTTCCCGCATTACAATTGTTTCATTAAGTGTATAGATTTTGCATATGGAATCAAGAAAGCCTTGTTTCACTTCTTCATCATCAATGGGTAGAACTATGTTTGGTCTCTCCATATACCACTTTGGATTAATGGCATAAGAAACCATGTGAAAATAGGTATTGGGTCACTTTATTTATCGCAACTGATATTTTTCTTGGATTCCTCTCTTCGAGAGGTGTAGGATTGATCTAAAGATCATCAGATTCTTATATGTATTTATGGAGATATGAATTTATTTGTGTTATTGACAATTTGTCAAGGTCGCCAACAACCAAACTACCCCTAGCTCAACCTCAACATTGCATTTAAATAGACGAGACCTCAAGTCATTTGAGGAATATATCACTCATGATCTCTCCCTCCACTCGTTTGGGTTTGTCTTCTCTCAAGGAAGACATAGTGGAAAGAGTCATCTAAGAGAGCCCTAGATGCAATCATCAAAAGTGCCCTAGCAACGGTCTTGAAGAAGAGATATAGCTGCAGTTAAAGGGAGATCTAGCCATAATCAAAGGATCCCTAATCCGCAACAAGAAGAAGGCCTAAAGCTGCAGTTAAGAGAGGCCCTAATGCAGCAAGAAGAAGCTTGTTGACACCGTGAAAGAAGCATGAGAATTTCGGGTGTGCTGTAGGTGACAGCGAGGGCATTTAAGGACTATTTCAAGGGTCCGTTTCCAGGACAAAGTTGCTAGTTGGAGGGCCGAGGCCCTATTCTTGGAGGACAAGGCTAGGAGGTATGCTTGAGGGCTTGCTGGAGGGTGGATAGTCCTCCTATGAAACTGTCGCAGGCCTAGTTAAGGTCCTTTTGAGTGCTACAATTGTTTTAGGGAGACTAATCTATGTGTTGGGCTTGAAACTTCCCTAAAGGAGCAGCGTGGAGGGCAACATCCCATTGGAGGACAATCGCAATCAATATGAGCTATTCTAGACTAGTTTGATGGGCCGTTATGGACTGTGGTTAGTGCCCTAACCAATTCCAGATTTGTAGCATTGTAGCAAGTTCAAAACAATGATCATTAGCAGAATGAAATCAAAATTATGAGTAGTGTTTGGGCTGATACATCTTGTTGTTGGAGGCCGAGTTGACTAAGTTTTGACCAAGCTTGATTGGAGGTCAAATCTAACCTGTTTGACCAGTGTTGACTTTGCTAGTTAGGGTTTGTTGTTGCTGTCATAAAATATCATTTTTTTCTACTTGTATTATCTCTCTCTCTGCTGAACTATTAAAGAATATAAGAAGATTTGATCAAGGGTTTCCCCGCATTGGGGTCTGTTATGAAACCGGCTCAAGAAAAGATAGAAAAGATAGATTAACGCCTTAGAGTTCAGTCTTTTCGAGGGGGCAACCTCCTTTACATTACATAAATGAACATTTCTTGGATTATTCAAATGAAAAAACCTCATTTCTATATATAGGAGTCTAAGGAGTCACAATATAACCCAACCGACCTAACAATAATAATATAAAGCCACAAAAATAACAATAGAGGGATTCTATGAGGCACAGTAATAACAATATGGGAATAATAGGGGCACAACAATATTAAAAATGGGTACAACTAAAATAATGACGGGGTACTCACTAGTATTATAGGGACCCAACATGCCCCTCTCCTTCAAAAAAGTGTTGTCCTCAACGCTTGACAAATATTGGATGCTTGTGTATAAAATTCTCATCCTCCCATGTGGAAGCTTCAGCGGATAAGTTCTTCCACTTGATAAGATACTCCGAAATTGATCGATTTCATAGCTATCGAGTTCTTCTTTCTGTGACTGTTTCTGGTTCCAATATAATTTTTCCTTCCTCATCAAGTTTTGGCAATATTGTTTGAACTGGGAGCTTGTCGCCCATAACCTTCTTTAAACATGAAACATGGAAAACTGGGTGCAACCGAGAAGTTGCAGGAAGCTCCAATTTGTATGCCATAGTACCAATCTTTTGCAACACCTTGTATGGACCATAATACTTTGGTGATAATTTATTATTCTTCTTAGCTTGCTTGGGACATTTGCTTATATGGTTGTAGCCTTAAGAATAACCAATCACCTACATCAAAACTTCTTTCACTGCGATGTTGATCTGCCTGTTGTTTCATTCTATTCTGTGCTAACATGAGGTTATCCTTTAAGAGTTGGAGGACTTGTTGTTGATGTTAGATGTGATGTTCAGCTCCCTGAACCTTAGAATTTTCTCTTAAATATGATGTGATGGATGCTGGTTGATACCCATAAAGTGCCATAAATGGGGTCATTTCTGTTGTTGTATGGAAGGAAGTGTTATACCACCATTCAGCCAAAGGCAACCATTTGACCCATTGTGTCTATTTATCAAATAGAGAGCAATGAAGATATCCTTCCTAACATTTGTTTACTATCTCAGTTTTCCCATCAGATTGAGGAAGATAAGATGAGCTATGAGCTAACTGAGTACCAAGACAAGAAAATAATTATGTCCAAAAATTTCTGGTGAAGATGGGATATCTATCACTTACAATAGTATTTGGGTTTCCATTTAGCTTTTGAATTATTTCCATAAATGCAGTAGAAACTGTACTGGCTTTAAATGTATGTGATAATGCACAAAAGTGTGCATACTTGGTAAGTCTGTCAACTACCACCATGATGACACTCTTTCCCTTAGACTTGGTTAAACCTGTGATAAAATCCGTTGAAACCTCCTCCCAATGTTGGCTTGGAATGGATAAAGGTTGTAATAGACTTGGTGTCTTAATTGTTTCAACTTTATTTTGTTGGAAAACCAAACATTCCGCCACAAACTTTTGAATATCCGATTTAAGACCATCCCAAAAAAATTCCTTCATAACCCTGTGGTAAGTTTTTAAAAATCCTGAGTGCCCTCCTAAGGGAGAAGTGTGCAATTCTATAAGAATCTTTTGTTTTAGCTGGGAATTCTTATAGAGGTATAAGTGATCTTTGTAACATAACGAATCATTTTGCCAGCTAAATGTATCAGATGTATTGGAATCTTGTTGTAACTTTCTAATAAGTGCCCACACTTCTTTGTGATTCTTCCATTTCTCCCTTGCTTCGTTTATCCAATCTGGTTGGATAATAGAAATGGAGCACAACAATGCTTCCAC
>APFE031060387.1:0-16684 GCA_000404065.3 Pinus taeda | reverse complement strand
GATCTGCAGTAGCCCTTTGTGTCATCTTTCCAATGCCACGAGTGTGATCCAAATTGGATTCTCCAAGGAAGAGTTATGCGAAATCTCCCACAGTGACCTGATTATAGACTAGTTCAGTAGAGAGAACTTGTACGACATGCCACGAGTCACTGTTTCGACTTTTGGCTCTGAAATATATATACAAGAAACTACAATCTGTCCTATTTCTGTACCTTCTTACGAAATTTCAATTCGATGCTCAGAGAGAAAGTTATGACGATTTTCCCCAGGTCACCTATTTGGAATGTAATTTAGGAGTCTGCAAAAAAGACCAACTTCCTTAGATCATATCTCCGCAAATATAGTGCGAAAAGCTCTGAAATTCGAACCCGAGGTTCAGTATGATTTCTTCTCAAATGGGTTTTTTTTTTAGCTTCTAAAATGTCGCAGGAAAACAGTTATAGCGAAAATGTCACGATGACATATTTGGAGCAGCGAAACGCTAAAATCCAAAGCACTGATACCAAATGTTATGAAGCCAGCTCAAGAAAATATAGAAAAGATAGATCAACGCCTTAGAGTTTAGCCTCTTCGAGGGAGAAACCTCCTTTACATTACATGAATGAACAATTCTTGAATGATTCAAATAACAAAACCTCCTTTCTATATATAGGAGTATAAGGAGTCACAATATAACCCAGCCGACCTAACAATGATAATATAAAGCCACAAAAATAACAATAGAGGGATTCTATGGGGCACAGTAATAACAATATGGGGATAATATGGGCACAACAATATTAATAAGGGGTACAACTACAATAGTAATGGGGTAATCACTAGTATTATAGGGACCCAACACTGTCCTTGGCTGGTGCCACATCTTGTGTCCTCTTGTCTTGGCTTGTCCTCTACTATTTATGTTTATGTTCTATCTGCATTCTACTATCAAGCTAATGTGATTGTTAAACTGGACATTGATATTGGGCTAACAAGAAAATTGAAGTAAATTACTCTTAAGCATAAAACATACCAAAAATTAACATGGTATCAGAGTTGAGGTGAAGACAAAGTCCAAGCAAGAGTGAAAGAGAAATCACTGAAGACAGTTGGACAAGGACAAAAGGCTCAATGTGTTCCTCATCCCACTTCCCAGCTAAAGACAAGCTCCGTGAAAAGCATGACTTTCATGGATGGAATATGTCTCTTGGTCTGACATTCGAAGAACAAGAAGTGTTGGATTATGTTAAGGGTAAAATCCCTGAGCCTCCATCAAATGCACTAGCTGCTATAAAGAACAGGTACAAGAAGGTGGAAGTCAAAGAGAAGAAGATTATTAAAGATTCCACTGACAAACTTCTGGTGGCTTACATCTCTAATCTAAACACCTCCAAGGAGATCTATGACAGATTGGTAAGCATGTTCAAGGTTAGTGATGCAAATCAAATTTTATTTCTCAAAAATAAGTTGAAGGATATTAAGAAGGGCAAGGACGATGATATTCAATCCTACTTCTTAAGAATCAATGAGATCAAGAATGATCTTCTTGCGATTAGAGAAATCATTTGAGAAGTCATTTCTAATAGGGAACTTACTATCACTACTCTTGGAGGGCTCCCACCCGAGTGGTATATATTTAGAACCACTATTCTCAATAATGATTGAATTCCAGGGTTTGAGGAAATGATGTCAAGATGAATTCAAGAAGAAACAAGAATGGTGGAGCAAGAAATGGCTTTTACTAAAGGCAACCCTACTGCATTCTTTGCTCATGCCAATAGGAGAAATAATGTAGGGTCTAAAGGTCATTTCCATGGAAAGCCTGGATCTAAGGGAGAAAGGAAAGGGAGATGCTTTGCTTGCAATAAGTTTGGCCACTATGAAAGGGAGTGTCCAAATAGAAGGGACACATCACATGATGATGATCACAATCATTCCAGGGGAAACTTCAAGAACAATGATCGAAGGAATGACAAGTACAATGGCAAAGGAAAAGGGAATGCGGGGCATTAAGGAAATGGTCAACCCTCCAAGAAAGCAAGGAACTCCAGGTATGAAGAATCAAATGTTGTTAAAAATAAGCAAAATGATTATTATCTTATATAGGCCCTCTCCACTACCTCTCCTCCGGACACTTTGGGGAATTGGTTTATTGATAGTGGTGCTTCAAGGCACTTCACCAGATACAAGGAAGCTCTCTCTAATCTGATAGAGAAGGGAACAAACTTGGAGATTATTCTTGGAGACGATGCCACCTATCCCATAAAGGGTGTAGGGGATGTTACCCTTCAATTGAATCAAGGTAACACGATTCTTTTACAAGAAGTTCGATATGTAACTGATCTCAATAACCTTGTGTCCGTTTCGATAATGGAAGACAAAGGTTACAAGGTGGCATTCATCGATGGAAAGGTACGTGTTTGGAAAAGGAATTTTAAAGATGCATCTACTGTTGGGTTCAGAGTTGGCACTTTGTCAAGTTGTAGGAAGTCCACTGGGGGCCATGTCTTGTGACACATCTCTATAATCTAATCTATGGCACCAGAGGCTTGCCCATCTTCATTACAAGCCCCTACCCAGTACAAGTCAAATGGTGACAGGGATGCCCGAGTTCAAAGAAGAGCATGAAGGTATATGCCTGAGATGTACCAAGGGAAAACTTACAAGGGGACCATTCCCCTCAAGTAATTAATAGCAAGACCACAAATGTGGAACAACCCGAGGGGTTTGAGGTTCATGACCAGGAATCTCATATATACAGGTTGAAGAAAACTCTCTGTGAATTGAAGCAAGCACCCCAGGCTTGGTATGAGATGATTGATAGCTATCTGATGAAGCGAAGATTCACTAGGAGTGAAACCGATCTGAACCTTTAATTTAAGGTTGAAGATTATAAACCTCTCATACTAGTACTTTATGTGGATGATCTCTTTCTGACAAGTGCAGACCCTCTCATTCACAAATGTAAATTTCGAATTTGAGATGAAGGACCTAGGACCGATGCACTACTTCCTAGGGTTGGAGGTCTCGCAAAACCCAGGTGAAATTTTCCTATCTCAAGGAAAATATGTTGTGAAGATATTGGAAAGATTTGGAATGGTGCACTGCAAGCCTGTGACTACTCCGATGGAGCTTAACTTTAATAAATTATGCGGTAGTGCTGCTGGATCTTTATTGGGAAATGCTTCTGAGTATCGTCAACTCATAGGAGCACTGATGTTCTTGGCAAACTCCCGTCCGGATACATGTTTTGCAGTTAACACGTTGATCCTATATATGGTTAAGCCTTTTCACACACATTGGATTGGTGATAAGAATCTTCTAAGATACACTTCGGAGATGTGAGGCTGAATGGTTATTCTGATGTTGATTGGGCAGGCAGTATGATGGATCACAAGAGCATTTCTAGGTGTTGTTTCTCTTTGGGTTTTGCTTCGATATCCTGGATGAGAACGAAGCAGAAGTCAGTTGCTTTGAGCACCGCTGAGGCCAAATACATAACTGCGAGTATGAACTCGTGAAGTTGTCTGGTTGAGGAAGCTCTTCAATGAGTTGTTTGGACATATGATGGATATCACCATGATCCTTTGCGACAACCAGAGTGGGATCCGATTATCAGAGCTTGTATTTCATGATCACTCCAAGCACATAGACATCAGGTACCACTTTATCCGGGATATGGTACAACGAGGAGCAATAGGGCTCCAACACATTGGGACTGATGAGCAAGTCACCAATATTTTAATGAAGCCCCTGGGAAAGGTCAAATTCTTGACTTTCCGAGAACAACTAGGAGTCGTGGAGAGACCCTCTCCTGAGGTTCCTATATGATATGGATATTGAGCTCTGGGAGCTCCGGGGGGGCTTGGGATACTTCTTGGAGCGATGAGAAACCATAGGGTGAGTGGTTTAGCCTTCCCCAAGTGGTTTTCTATGTAGGTAGGATGAGTGGTTCATCCTTCTCCTGCTGAGACACAATCATAGGGTGAGTGGTTCAACCTTCTCCTAGTGATTTGTTGTGTACAGGGTGAGTGGTTCAGCGTTTCCCTGGGATACCCCATGGCAACATGTAGGCAGGTTTAGTGGTTCATCCTTCTCCTATTGAGACATCCTACCCATGCAGTATGGAACTCATGGGAAGTACCTCTCATCTGGACAATGAGTAGGGAAATGAGGATAGGGACCATAGTACTGCAGATGGACACAGCGTGTACTACAATACTCGCTATGCTAAGATGACCTATATTGATCTAGGATCAATTGGAACTGACTTCAGGTTAGGAAGTTAGTAAGAGTGGTATGAAACACTCTCTTTATTTTGAATTGATTTCAGATCAGTAAGAGTGATATGAGACACTCTTTTTATATGGGACTGACTTCGGGTCAGTAGAAAATGGTATGATACATTCTCAATCACTTCTTCTTCATAGTTAAAAAGAGCAAAGCAAAGCAGCACAGAGAAGTGCATTGATGGCAAAGATAGTACTGACTAACAGATGGATTAGCAGATGGAGTTCTCCCTAGTTGAGATGGAGTGTTAAAATTGGCAACTAGGGCTAAACTCCATTGGGTCACCTTATTTATGGTAGTTGATATTTTTCTTGGATTCCTCTCTTCGAGAGGTGTAGGATTGATCTAAAGATCATCCAATTACGACACGCATTATTGACAATTTGTCAAGGTCAACTAGCAACCAAATTACCCCCAGGTCAACCTCAACGTTGCATTTAAAGAGAGGAGACCTTAAGTCATTTGAGGAATATGTCACTCATGATCTCTCCCTCCACTCATTTGGGTTTGTCTTCTCTCAAGGAAGACGTAGTGGAAAGAGTCATCTAAGAGAGCCCTAGACACAATCATCAAAAGTTCCCTAGCCGCAGTTAAAGGGAGAGCCCTAGCAACAGCCTTGAAGAAGAGATCTAGCCGCAGTTAAAGGGAGATCTAGCCATAATCAAAGGAGCCCTAATCCACAACAAGAAGAAGGCCTAAAGTCACAGTCAAGAGAGGCCTAAATCCGCCATCAAGAGAGGCCTAATGACGTAGTCAAGAGAGGCCCTAGCCACAGTCAAAGGGAGGCCCTAATGCCGCAAGAAGAACACTGTTGACAGCGTGAAAGAAGCATGAGAATTTCGGGTGTGTTATAGGTGACAGCAAGGGATTTAAGGACTGTTTCAGGGATCCATTTAGAGGACAAAGCTACGGGTTGGAGGATCGAGGCCCTAATCTTGGAGGCCAAGGCTAGGAGGTATGCTTGGGGGCTTGCTAGAGGGTGGATAGTCCTCCTAAGAAGCTGTCACAAGCCTAGTTAAGATCCTGTTGAGTGTTGCAGTTGTTTTAGGGAGACTAGTCTAAGTGTTGGGCTTGAAACCGACCTAAAGGAGCAGAGTGGAGGGCAACATCCCATTGGAGAACAATCGCAACCAATAGGAGCTATTCGAGACCAGTCTGATGGGTTGTTAGGCACTGTGGTTAGTGCCCTAACCAGTACCAGATTCGCAACATTACATCAAGCTCAAAATAATGATCATTAGCAGAATGAAATCAAAATTATGACCAATGTTTGGGCTGATACATCTTGTTGTTGGAGGCCGAGTTGACTGAGTTTTGACAAAGCTTGATTGGAGGTCAAATCTGACTTGTTTGACCAACGTTGACTTTGTTAGTTAGGGTTTGCTATTGTTGTCATAAAATATTAGTTTTGTCTATTTGTACTCTCTCTCTCTCTGTTGAACTATTGAAGAATATAAGAAGATTTGATCAAAGGTTTCCCTGCATTAGGGTCTATCCCTGGCTGGTGCCACATCTTGTGTCCTCCTATCTTGGCTTGTCTTCTACTATTTATGTTTATGTTCTATCTACATTTTACTATCAAGCTAATGTGATTGCTAAACTGGGCATTGATATTGGGCTAACAATAAAATTGAAGTAAATTGCTCTTAAGCCTAGAACATACCAAAAATTAACAGCAAGAGGAGTACACATTGGAGCATCAGAGCATCCCTATTCAAGCATATGTAGATGGGCCTTGTAGCACTAATAGGTTACCTCTACACATTGGTGAGAGGGAAGTGGAGTTACCTAGTCAGATTATATGTGTTGATAAAACTAGCGAGATGAGGCAACATGAGTTTCATAGGGTGCAACATTCGTAGGATGGAGGGCTTGTTTTGTGTACGAGTGTTCATGCATTCGATCCCTCTCTTGGAGGTTGATGGCGAGAGGTATTAAGTTGGTATCCGGTAGAGCTTGCTAAGTGCCTAGGTATATCCATGGCTAGGAGCATAGGCCAGCAGGGGCTGTGGGCTACCAGTGGAGCCCCAAGACCAAACTGTTGTTGGGATCCAGGTGGGATTCCCCACCTCGTTATGGATCTAGCTAATGAGGGTATTGGTAGTGTGGAAAATTCGATGATTGAGCACCCACACACTTTTAGATCTCCATTACCATTAGTGATGGGTTGGATTGATAAGGGAGCAGGAATACTCTGCGAGTTGTTTGGGCATGTTGGTTGTGCATGGAGTCACAGGGAGAGTAGCATACTATGGCAAGGATTGGTCAGAGGAGATGGCATCGGCTGGCCATCAAATGGGGCATTGTATGCAGACAATGCTCTCTTATTGGCATATTGGACATAGGGGCTACTAAGGCTAGGCACAGTAGTGTCATTCCCATTAGCATGTGAGGAGCTAGGTCACTCAGGTCTACCATGGCAGATGAGGAGGTGTAGCCCACATCATGGTGGATTCATTAACATTGTAGTGGATGCATTGACGCATGTTGGATGGCCGATGATGCATGGTGGTGCGAAAGTTAGCATAGGTGTTCGATGGTGCACAAATTCATGCCACAAAGTTCACTGTTCTGCAAAGGAGCACAAAGGTGTATAGAGGAGCATCGTGTTGTGCGGGTTTGCACTGTGGAGTGCGAGGAGAAATTCACACCACCTTGATGTTTCACATGGAGTGATAGATACTTCGTCACAAGAGGTATACCGGTTGATTCAGGGTGATATGGAAACTAGTAGTGGTGTCCATCAGTGCATAGAGGTGTGCAACTAGGTGCAGTTGTGTGCCAAGGAGCACAAAGGTGCATGTTTGTATGTAGAGGAGCGTAGGGATACTTGGTTGTATCAATGGTGTGTGATGCTAGCCTGTGGGTTTTTGGAGTGTTACCTCTAGGGAGACCACCTAATAGGGACAACAGGCATGCCCTTGGGTGTGTGCTCACTCAGGATCAATAGGGACACTGATGAGCGTTAGTGGATGATATCCAGGGGAACTTATCCCTGTCTCATTGCCACATTGTTGGCAAGCGCAATGGAGTTGGGTGTTGTTCCTCGATGCCTTCATCACAAGCAGCAAGACGTGAGAGGCTCACTCGAGACAATTAGTTGGGATGCAGAGTATCCAGAGAGAGACTTCTCAATGGTGGCATTTGATCAAGGCACGAGTTGATAGGTACAAGCTTGGGGAGTTGATAGGTACAAGCTTGGGGAGGACATGGTTTACTGCAAAGGTAGCGTGTGCTCCACCCTTGAGTTCACACTTAGGGAGGTGAACGTGAGTGAGTCGCAGGGTGCACTTTCGGCAGGATAACCCAAGGTGTTATGTGAGCTTGAGGTAGAAGAGATAATAGTCCTCATTAGCAGGAGGATGCTTAGCCTCCAGGAAGTACCTGGGTACATCATCAGGAGTTGGGATAATAGATTTCGTTGTGTGGTCTGGAAAGAGCAAAGCAGTTTGTCATACGTAGGACAAATTCTTGATGTTGGATGTCCATCCACTAGATACATACAAGGGTCAAAGACAAGGCACAGAGGGGTCCTAGCAGTGAGCAGCATGTCACAACAGCAGGCAATGAGGATTGGAATTTTTGGACTTCCCGTATGGTTAGGGGATCCAAGGATCTAGTTTATTGGTGGGACACTTCATTACTTAGTGAGTACAATCAGGATAGCATATGATCCGATTCATTATCAAGTTGACACATGGGGGATCACTGAAGTCTTCATCATATGGCGAGGCAGGTGGTTGTTAAGGATTGGGGCCAGCCATGGAGTGATAGGTGCGAGCATTGTTGAGTCACCTTGGCAAGTTGAGCTTAACCTCGATCATCATATATATTATGGCTGAGAGTTACAGGAGAAGAGGTTCTGGTACAAGCGTAGTAGGCAGTCAGTCATAACCAGAGTGTTGTAAGGTCAGCAAGACAGTTTCTCTCTACAATGGGCATGGGACCCTGGCATCATAGTACTGGACAACTCAACGACCTTTAGGGATGAGCTGGCTACTATAGGGGGTGACCACTCAGATCTTCCCTTGGGCTTTAGCGACTCGTTGATAACATGGGAGACTTTCTTAGCATGGCAATTTGGTCACCAGGAGGATACTAGGGGAAGTTCATGCAGGAGAGACATCATCCCCACAGGGATTGTGTTGTGCCTTCAAGAGTTTACTCTTTAAGTGCATGAGGTGGACTACTCGGTAGGGCAGCTTCTTGGGGAGTTGGACAGAGTCTTACATTAACATGATGCTCTATTTGTTGATAGTATGCAAAGGGCTTCTAGTACATGTATCTAGTTGGACAACGAATGGAGCAAGGTGTGCTTCACATTGATCAGGATGGCTTGGGAACCTGGCATCGAGGGATTCCTTCATGTCAGGACAATGCTAATATTGGGGATGGCTCAGTGGCACATTTGGGAGCCTGGTATTATTCGTGGTTATAGTAGTGATCAAGAGTCAAAGAGGGCACTTGTTCAGCCATTGCTTGAGGACAAGCAATTTTTGGCGGGGAGGACTGTCATGTCCCCAATTAATCATTTTGGTAAGGGAAATTCTCAATTTTCAATTTAGGTGAATAACAAATATTTTTGGCAAATAAACCTAGGAAAATGGGTTATGAGGGCTCAATATAATTTTGGAGAGAAAAGAAGGCCAAACTTGGGAGAAAAGAAAAATTAAAGTGAAGTTGTGGAGGTTATTGTTACCCTATGGGCAATGTACATAGGAGAATTTTTTTCTCCTAGATGGGCCTCAGCCAGTAGCCCCATGCAACCACCAGATAGCTCAATGTGCCATTATTTTCACCACATGATCCAGCCATGTGGTCCATTGCCTGTCTGTTATGATTGTATGTTTGAAGGTGGGCCTCCTGAGCCTGAAGGTATGGTTTTTCATTGGTATAGTTGAGTAATTTTCCTTACTTGTCATGGGCACTTTTGGGTATGGAATGGTGGGGGGATTCAGCAGAAAGAGTTGGCTAGGTTCATACTCTTGTTTCCACTGCCTGATTTCGTGGTTAGCCTTGTACCTTAGTCCTATGTGATCTCCTTCACTGACAATAAGCTTTAGGGTTGGCACTACATGGGAAATCTCGGTTTTGATTGCATGGTCTAGCTTCCCACCACCATATACATCACTCTCCTCCACCCATTTTAGCCCCATTCATCCTTTTTGCCATCTAGGTCCTTATTGAGCTTGGAGACACTTGTACATGCCAGAGCCCACTATGGAAGGGAAAGCCACCATGAAGGGCCCCATTGACTCCATGACTTGTAAGCTCTTTTACTCAATTATTCTAATCTTTTTTTTGTATTAGAGGGCAAGGGGACAGACTAGATCTTATGCAGGATTGCATGTGGGTCTCCATTTGGGGTCCTAGCCCTCAAGAGGGCCACATTGGCACTTGTAGGGTAAGCATTGAGAGCCATGGGCCTCCAACATAGTAGAGAGTACTTCATGGATCCCCAACAACACTCATTCATTGCTTGTGTTCCACCTTTTGGATGAGGATGATGCACTTGGTTCACCATGCCCAGTCGCCTCCACACTTGCACCATACGCTTGGCAGAGATTCCAGGGTCCAGATGAGGATGTTTCTCACTGCATGAGACATAGGGAGGGCATATGTCATCATTGTGGCCCTTACAAATGGTTTACAGGTATTTTCAATCCACTTTGAGACCCATGACAATGTCCTTGTGCCCCCACACCCACTTGGGAGCACAATAGGGATTTGCTTGAAAAAAAACAGGTCAACACCTTGTCCACTATGTTTGAGGTCCATTCTCACATCATGGCGCACTCTGGACTTCATCAGGTCTCTTGAAAAGCCCAACAACTCATTTTATTGATCATTCTACCCCCTTGAGAGACTTATTCTTATATTATTGAGCTATCTTGGTGGGCTTGTCACCAAGGGATGCTATTATTGCACATTATTTTATTATCTGGGGCTCAACTAGGCCAAATTAGGTAAATCCAGCTCATTAAAGATCGTATAAATAGATGAGAGGTGATTCATTCTCCAATCATCACTTGGATTGGGATTTAGTAGCTACTTGAGAATTTTGCATTCCCTTTTTGAGGATGAGTTGGATTACATGGATGAATTTTGATGTTTGGATCTATTTCTCTTGTCTTGGAGCTTCATTATTGGCATAAATTTGATAATTGGATATACTCTTTTGTACATCTAAGTAATCATTTTCATTCTTATTCTTGTTATTTACTTTGTCACATGAAATGTTGCAGGGATTTTCACTATACAAGTCCGAAATTTATTGCTTTTCTATTCGATATTGTGGAAATTTTGATCTTTTGTAGCATTGCATCATTGCATGGGCCATGTACGAATGGGTGAATGTTCCTAGAGATTATTGTTGTTGAATACATCTTGATAAGTCATAAATTACTGCATATCAAAGTATAAAGACCTTTAGTAGCTACTCTCATGCGCTAATTCCAGACGAAGTTGCTTGAAGGCCTCCTTGATTGGGTAACTCTTTTCCAAACAATAAATTCTCTAACTCCATCTCTCCCAAAGGATAAGGCACTAATCATTCCATAGGTGATCACTTTTAAAGAATATTTTGTCACCTCTCCTCTTTCTAGGCCTAGCCTCCATAGGTCACCGAGGGAATCATTTTTCTCTCATTGTAGCCATCAAAAAAGTTTGATCTCTTGTCCATAATTGCATTAGGGTTTTTTCTAGAAGCCCTCCAAATTTCAAGTCATTCCAACAGTAGAATCTTAAGATATACCAAGCCCTAGCTCAAGGATCATTTCTTGCCCTAGGTTTCCCTTGGCTAGTGTCCTCATTTCGATCATTGCATTCAATTCTCAAAGAAAGTAGTCCTTTGATCCTCTTCTATTCCATAATTAGGTTAAGCCCTCCTTGGTAGATCAATTCCATATCCTTGACCTAATTCTAGGTCCACTTGGTCTTTTGCGGTTCCCGAATTTACAAATATCACATAAATGCCAATTCTCCACAAGGATTCTAGGTCTAGGGAACATCTTGATAAGATATATTTCCAAACCCTAGCCTCAAGAATCCTCCTAGCCTTTCCTAGAGTGCTTATCACCTTGCTTCTCAAGCAAGAAAGCCATATTGTTGAGTCTCTCTTGTGAATGAGCCTTGGGAATCACCCTCTACCCTTTCATTGACCCATTCATCTTTGTGATTACCCACATTAGGTCTCCTCTCGTTGGTGAAAGTCCATAAAGAGAAGGAAGCCTTAGCTAAGGTGATGTTACCCACCATTTTGTGGGTAATATCTCTAGGAGATTTTTTTTCTCCAAGATGGTCCTCGGTCGGCAACTAGCAACCCCTTGCAACCATTAGCTAGCTCATTCTGCCATTTCTCCTCTCTCTAAGCCAACCATGTGGTCCCTCGCCCATCTTCCATGATCGTATGTTTGAAGGTGGGCCTCCCAAAGCTAAAGGTATGCCTTGTCATTTTGAAATTGAGTTTTGTAGCTTACTTATCATGGACACTTCTAGGCATGGATTAATGGGGGGATTCAGCGAAAGGAATGGGCTACGTCTGTGCTTTTGTCCCCCAGACCCCTTTTATGACCTAACCTTGGATTCCAGTCTCGTGGGATCTCTTTTACTGATCACTTGGTTTCAAGGATGCCATTTCATGGGAAATCCTGATTTTGGTTGCATGGTCCCGCTTGCTTATCTGCTTATATTACCCTAAGTGGACCCGATGGAGGAATATGGACCCAGGTTGGGAGAAATGATGGATAGGGTAATAATGAGTGGATAAAATCACCCCTTCCATTTGCCCACACCTTGGGTCATGGCTTGGAATGAAGCCCAAAAGTTGATGCAACTAAAAAGAAAGTCTAGAGGAGTATGAGACTGTTGTTTTAAGGCAGATTGTGGCACGTTTTGGAGGGGACCGAAGCTACAGTCCACTGCTAGGCTAGGTTGCAAGCCATAGCTAGTAGTTGGAGGCACTTAAAGGTTGCATCTAGGGTGGACAACAACCATACAAGGTAGCATATGCATAGAGGACCTCTTCTAGGGTGAACGCAACCTTTAGAGGCTTGTATAGCTAATTGTGCATTGAGTAAAGCGCGGCATGGTATACCCTAACCTGTGGTGCAACAATGCAACAGTGAAGCAAGGTGAAACAACAGAGTTTGGAGATATGTATTAGGTCAAGGTGTGACCAGATTGGGTCGTGATAGGGTAGACTGTGGAAGTCAATGAGAGGGAAAATCTCATGATTAGATGCCCTAGACTAGTGATAGTTTCTATTGATTTGGGGTGGCATCGGATATGCTCTAGCCATGAAATTTGGTGGAGAGGCTAAATCACATGAGATCTCCAAGACTCAGAAATGGTTTGCGCAGATGCTAATCGGTTTGGGAGATATTAAAATAATTAATATTTTTAATGGAGTTCCTAAGTCTAAACTTAGGAAAAATAAAATATTAATGGGTATTAATATAAAACTGGGTTAGAAGGTTCCAAAAGTCATGGATCAAGCCAAATCTAATCTTAGCCATTGATTATAGATTTAATCTCATTGTTGAAGGACCAAGAGAAAAAGATAAGAAGAGGCTTGAAAGGCCAGTTGGAAGATACCCCAAACTGAATCAGTCATTCGATTTGCTAGAACGCTGTTGCTAAGCAAATTCGAATCAGTGATCAACATCGAGGGGCAATGAGAACTGGGCAGAGATGCAGAGATAGTGCCAAGAGACCAGCATAGAGGCATCGAACGAGAAGCAGCAACGAGAGCAGGCCACACAGAGCCTAACAGAGATAGTGCGAAGGCCAGAGGGACTACGTCATCCATGCAGAGGGTAGCTAGAGTGATGCAGAGGGTCCCAGAGGCTGAGCAGTGCTTCATAGGGCTGACGCAAAGGGGTTTGAAGCTGACGCAGAGCCCAAAAGGGCCAGCGTTGTGCTTTAGAGCTGTTGGAGAGGATTTCGTTAAACAGGTTTTTTGAATGCTTGTTTTCGAATAGAGAGGTATTACTGTCGGTTATTTTTCTATGTTAGGTGAGCTAGTTTGGCACCCAGTTGTAATCAAGGAAATACTGCATAATAATATACCCTCAAAATAGCTACATCGGTTTTCTCGCATTGGGTTTTTCCGACGACATTTATCCAAAAATAATGGTGTCACTTGTGTGTTTGTTTTATTTCCAATATTGATCTATAGATGTTGTCACTGTATTGTGTTTATTTTCGTATTTAAATGTTTTAAATAACATGTTCGAATTTAACAAGTAGAAGAAATAAACCAAAAGAATAGAGATTAAATTTATGGCGAATAGACTTAGAAATTTCAACAGTTTCCACAGTGATTGGGCAGCAAACTTGGAGCGAGAGTTTGTTGTGTATTGGGTCAAAATGTTGACTATTGCGTTGATCGACAGTTTGAGGAGGTCTTAGGAGTTGTTTGGAGGAGCCCACATGGATTGTTGGGAGGCCTACCAAGCAACCAAGGTGACTGCAGGCACATCAAATTGGAAGGCAAGAGGACAACAGCAAAGTGAGTTGCAGATGGACCCTTGGATGATAGATTGGGTGTCATAGCTCTATTGGAGGGCAGCGCGTTGGCTACCCAAAGTAGCCACAGAGTAGACAAGAAGGATGTTGTTAGTGCGTGATTGGGTCTAGTATTGCAGCCTTACGTGTAGCTCTTTGATGGATAAAAGAGGCTACTAGAAGGCAGATTGGAGCCTGGTGCGCAACAACTTTATGGACAAATGTAGTTGTGAGAGAGAGTTGTTGAGCTCAAGGGTTTGATCAACCAGTAGCAGTGTGTGGAGCCCGAGAGTTGTATGTGGAGAAGGACTTCTACAGTAGATTATGGGCAATGCTCCTAGCCCGTGTTCATTGTGGGAGATGGACATCTTGCAATGATAGGTGATAGCCCTTTGTACCCTATTGTGGTCTTAATCGGTGCAGCGTAGAAAGACCATATTGGGTTGACGTCCCTAAGTAGATGAGGAGGAGCAGTGGGCAGTTGAGAGTTGTTAACAAGTGGAGCTGTGAACAAATCGACAAGAGCCTCGATGTGTTGATGCGTTGATGGACGAACGATCAACTAGTGAGAAAATTGATAGTCGAGATTCAGTATCCAGATAGACTTGGAGCATTGATAGAGGCAAGAGTTGCAGATCGTGAGCCGAAGGACTAGGTAGGTACAGGGTATGACCAAGAGGTGCTGAGAGAGCATGTGACAGCCAGATGGTCAAAGTATCTTGTTGAGGGCAGATTAGTTATCAATGGACTAACACCAAGCCCTAATTTTGTATCTTGTACTAAGGGCCATTATCCATGGTACAGGAGCAGAAAATTGTAAAAAGTTGTTTATGTTTTGTGCATGTGTGATTTATTGCTTTATATTTCCGCTATGCAAAGTAGTTTACGGTTGAGATTCTTGGTTTGGTAGCGTCGGTGATTTTAAGAATCTAATCTAGACCCAAGGTCGTGGAAATTCAACATGATATCAGAGGGTACCTAAGCTACTTTGAGGGACAATGAATCAGGGTGTGCACAACGAAGCAACTCAGAGGGAGTTGTGAGTGTCTAGATCATGGAGCAGAGGGTTCAGCTGGAGACAGGGGGATGTGGTCTCGATATACTACATGATGAGATGGGTTGGGAGTTGTGGTGGATCAATGGTGAACCTGGTGCACTTCAGTATGTTGTGCGGCAGTTTGTAGATCGTGGACTTCCTATATCTTGTCATGGATGGTTGGGACAGCTCGAGGGTTTCTTTGGCATGGACGAGATCAGGTTGATCAAGATGGCTTAATGTGATGGACTATAGGTTGACAAGCTAGAGCCTTCATCAGATCGTGATGTTGCATATCCGAGATTGGAGGGATTTGCACGAGTGGTATTTGATCCAGGGGGATGAGCGCTTGCAGTACTGAACTAGTGTAGATCATGCAGGCTCAGAGGGAGTCTAGCTTTGAGGGAGAAACTCTATGGAGGTTTGGGATCTTCAAGTTCAAATGTGATGAGGCACAGGCACTACCGAGATTGTCGGATTCATTCTACAGGGTATGTTGCAGTGATGGAAACCAGATGAGCTAGTATCACTAGATGATGACGAGAGACTTCCTAGTCTTGGAAGTACCTCCCTCGCTAAGAGGGACTGCTGATTTGTGTAGCTTGGGAGGTACTCCAAGCCCTAGTGTTCATGGGTTGGAGGTCAAAGCGCCACAAATGAGCTTGTGGGCTTGAGATCCTAGCTTGGGGGTTTGCACCCATCGTGATTTGGGACAAAACCGTGATGGAGGTACGAATCGTGATGGATGAGGATGATAGTGCTTGGCAAGACAATTCCAACACAACAAGAATCATTTGATTTCGAGTTGTCTTTAGAGAGAAATCAATTTTTGAAGTTGA
The DNA here is from genome assembly GCA_000404065.3 of Pinus taeda. NCBI lineage: Eukaryota > Viridiplantae > Streptophyta > Pinopsida > Pinales > Pinaceae > Pinus > Pinus taeda. Next base: position 1,033 of record APFE031060387.1, on the reverse strand, counting down.
CTAATTAATTATTGGTTGTCAAGTCATGTAGGCTTGATGTAAATAAGCCCAATAGAAGGGTCTCTTCATTAATTCGGTAAAGCCCCTCCTTAGGCTATAAAAGGAGGGTGATATGGTATTGTTTGAGCATCCAAAGGGAGGAAATACACACCAAAAGGAGCTCTAAATTTTTTGTGAAGGCTAAGCCATAACAAAAGGAGCCTGAGATACAGTTTTAGATGACCGAGTGTTGTAGGTGATAGCAAGGGTGGTTTTAGGGCTGTTTGAGGGATGTTTAAGGGTTGTTCTTGGGTACGTTTGTAGGGTAGGAAGGTCGCAATCTAAAGGAGTATGAGACTATTGTTTTAACGCAGATTGTGGCACGTTTTGGAGAGGACCAAAGCTACAATCCACTGCTAGGGTAGGCCGCATGCCCTAGCTAGCAGTTGGAGGCCCTTAAGGGTTGCATCTAGGGTGGGCAACAACCATACAAGGTAGTGTATGCATGGAGGACCTCTTCTAGGGTGAACTGCAACCTTTAAAGGCTTGTATAGCTAACTAAGTGTTGAGTAGAGGGCAGCGTGTTGTGCCCTAACCAGTGGTGCAGCAGTGAAGCAAGGTGAAACAACAGTGTTTGGAGATGTTTATTGGGTCAAGGTGTGAACAGATTGGATCATGATAGGGAACCCTGTGGAAGTCAATGAGGAGAGGACAGATCTCATGATTAGATGTCCTAGACTAGTGATACTTTCCACAGTGATTGATCAGCAAACTTGGAGCAAGAGTTTGTCGTGTATTGGGTCAAAGTGTTGACTATTGCGTGGATCAATTGATGGGAAGCTTGAGGAGGCGTTAGGAGTTGTTTGGAGGAGCCCACGTGGATCGCTGGAAGGCCTACCAAGCAGCCAAGGTGACAGCAGGCACAGCAGATCGGAAGGAAAGAGGATAGCAACAAAGTGAGATGTAGATGGACCCTTGGATGATGGATTGGGTGTCATAGTTTTGTTGGAGGGCAGCACGTTGGCTACCCAAAGTAGCTCTAGAGCAGCATACA
>APFE031060384.1:14762-43411 GCA_000404065.3 Pinus taeda | reverse complement strand
CTCATTCCATTTCATTCCACTTTCATTCCATTTTCATCATCATTCTCACTCCATTCTCACTCCATTTTCATTCCATTCCATTTCATCAATAAAGTCCCCTGCTCAGGACTACTTTTCATTCAGCTATTTTCCTCTAAACTATCTTTGTGCAGATTAGGGGGTGTTATTTCAGTTTCCGCAGCTAGCCACCATTTCCGTAGCTGGAACCTGTTTCCGCAGCTAGAAACGATTTCTGTAGCCAGCATCACTCTGTTTCAAAATAAAATCCACTGTTAGTGCCAAAAGCATGCAATGCAGGTGTACGTGAGCTAAGGACATGGGACATCATCAAAATATCAAGAAGAAGCAACAAGTTACAAATTTTAAGCAAAGAATGACAAGTGTCCAAATGTATGATCAAAACTCTCTATCAAACAGCACTTCAAGTCATCATTATGTATAGTTATTAACCCATGAATCGGTTCTTCTATGTGCAATGATTTAATTAACCACCCACTACCATTCCTATTCCGTAATACCATCCCATACACCTTGCATTCACTCACCCTAACGGTCTTATGATTACCCGAGTTTAAACTCAAAAATGACTCTACTTCTATTTATGACTCGTACTCCTAGACGTGACCTATTGTATTACGGCTCTTACAAGCCATAATTCCTGCAACCGTCTACTTGAGACGTGTAAACCTCACATGCAGTCACCTAAAACTCGGGAAAATCAATCCGTTACTCCACTCATGCCATAACAATCTCCGTATATACTCATGTTCATTCCATAAGTTCGATCACGGTCACCCCTGCTCACTTGATTTTCTTCCTGTGATCCGAGCATTCCCTATGTTTCCAACTATAGTCAATATGCTTTGCTTGATGCTGTGACTATAGCCACTACAGCCGTTCTAAACCCCGATTACAACTACTTTAGTTTCTCCTAAAAACTCTGTCATAGAGCTACTCTTCCTTAACCCTCATACGTAGATAAAAACCCTCAGTGAATTTAAGGCCGAGAATGGGAAAACTGCTAAGAGCCGAGCCGGAAGGATCAAAGTACTTGGAATGTTATCCCCAAGTCAAGGAGTTGTTAAAGAAAGCCAAATGGCTCCGGTTTATTAAAAAATTCAAAGGGTATAATAAGGAAGTAACTAAGACCTTTGCAAGGTCCTTTAATGGACAGACAGTAGAGGTGGGAGACTTAAAGTTTGCGGTGACCGAGGCCACAATTGCAGAAGCTACAGGCCTGCCTCTAGACAGAGAAAGATGGTTCAAAAATAGGAGCGTAGATGACCAAGTCTGGAGAACGATGCTGCGCAATCAAGGTATGGATACCACAATTTTCACCCGAGGTATCCCTGTCAATGTATTGAAAGAAGAATGGTCTGGCTTGTTGTTGGTTATACAGAAATTTATTACATGTGAGGGCCATTTTGGCTCCATGTACATGTACCATGTGAGGTTAATGATGAATTTTATGGATGGACATGTTATCAATTTACCACATTTTCTGTTAGCAAGTTTAAATAAAATGAGCATCACGGTTCAAAAGCATGTGGGAAACATTGGGCCTTATCTCTATCTCCACGGGCTCATAAGAATTCTGATTCAGGAGCAGTTAAAGAAATCCAAGGATACTTGGGATCAATTTCTAACAAGGAATTACTTCCAAGAGCCAGTTGAAGCCTCTGGAAGTAGTCCATCAAAAATCCCAAGAAAAAGTAGGAGGAGGGATAAAAATGCTACAGCTCAAGACTCCCTTCTTAAAGAAATTGAAGAGACTGCCCATAAAGAGGAAGAAGACCAGCCCAAGAACAAGAAACAAAAGAAGGAGAAGGGAAAAGTAATCACTAAAGAAATCTCTCCATCACCTGAAAAATCATTGGAAGAGGACTACCAACCTTTATCAGAAAGGCTAGAGGATCTCAAAGCTGCTGCCTTGGCTAAGAAACAGAAAAAAGGGAAACAAAGTGCAGCGAAGACAATTGTGAGTTCATCCTTGAGAAGAAACTCCCGGTTAAAAGGAAAATGGAAGAAAACAAAGGGAGAGCAGTCCCACATCATTGAATTGAGTGAAGAAATACTTGAGAAATCACCAGAACAGGCAAGCATTGACATAAGCCCTCCACGAGAGGAAAGTCATTTTCGGCAAGAAGGAGCAGGCAGTCCTCCTCCACAAGATTTTGAGTTCAAACAAAGAAAATCACTTGATGTGGATCCTAACCAGCAGGAAGTGTACAATTACCTGGAATCTCTAGAGCAATCAGCTACAGGGCCTAGCACTTCTTTGCCACTTGATGCCCAGGTTCAATCTCTAAAACAAGAAGTGTTTGAACTGGAAGTCCTAAATAGGCACATAATACAAGAAAATGAAACACTCAAAGAGTAAGGTAAAGTGGACAAAATGGTCCATGACAATACCATGCTCCATTTAGGACTGTGGCAGAAGAAGAATAGAAGACTGAAAAAGAGATGCAAGAAGCTAAGCAGGCTCTAATTAATCTCAAGTTTAAATGTCTAGTTAGAAAACCAAGGATGATGATTTCAATGGCATCAAGGAAAAAGAAAAGAGGACTAGATGTCCTTGCAGAGGCCTCGGAGGATGTAGATTAAAAGGGAAATCACATAGTTTTGGTTGCATGAGGACATGCAACACCTTCACAGTGGGGGTATGTTGAGCCTCAACCTTGCACCTTCCTACACACCCTCTTAACCCTCATACTCCACTCACTTCACTCATCCAATGGTTGAATCATTGCATTATAGTTAAAAGGACTGTTTATATGGTTTTCTAACTATATTGATGTCTATTGTTTGGTTTAGTCTTTTGTTCATGCAGCTGCGGAAACTTGTCAATTTCCGCAGCCAGCACAGGTTTCCGCAGCCCGCACAGGATTCCGCAGCCATTTTGTCAAAGGCTGTGCTCCAGGTTTCTTTTGAAGGAACGGGCCATATGGGCAAGCTCCAGATGGCATGTACATGGATCGTGTCCCTTCGAACCAGCCAAATAATCATTTTGAAGCTGCGGTCAACCTAAGTCAAAGACGTGGCCAACCAAAGAGTCCAGAGGTGGCACGTTACTGTTAAAGGCACGTGAATGATACGTGGCCTAGTTCCCAGCTCACGGAGGCTCCAGCGCACCTGAGGATCGTTTTTGAACAACGAATCTAACAGCGCACCACTCCAGGATTTAAGAAGCATAACGACAGTTAACTAGATCTCAACTCATGAGATCTACGTGTCCATGGCATGCAGTTAATATCCTAAGTAGTTGATTAGTTAATTGTAGGACTTTTACATTATAAATAACGCGTTTTCAAACGCTGTAAAGAGACTTTTTGGATGCATAGAATTTCTGAACTATTATGTAATTTCCGCACGCTGTTGGTTATACCACCCCACTGTTTTACATGTTGCTGATTTGAATACATGAGTAGACCTTTTTGAAGATAGTTTTGTGATCATTTGATTGGCTGAAGTGGCAGAGGGCCCCCGCATACTGAAGCCCTGTAAAGTATTTGTTTAGTTTCTTTATGCTTTTATTTTGTCATTAGTTTGTACATAAGATGTTTTGCTTTATGATTTCTGCTGTTTATATCTTTGTCTTTATAAACTGATCAGTGTTTTTGCAAGTTCTTTTAGGCAGCCCGGGCAATCTTTTATTTTCTTTAATAACTTTTGGCATATGTGATCATCTTGTCCTTCCTGCTAACCTTTATTTTCTACAATTTACACTCAGCATTGTCCTTTTCAAATTGTTATTTGTTTATTTCTTTTTCTGCTAAATTAGATGTCATACTGCTTAATAATTTTATGATTTCTTTCTGTGGTCAAATGACTATATCAGCAGGAGATCAGAAGATCACTAACGGGTGTGATTTAAGGTCATATTAACTACTCATAGTTTGTTTCCATAAAGTAGATTGTAGCTGAATGAAAGAATCTAAAGGAGTCTAAGTAGTGTGATTAATTTCTTTTATATGAGTATCATATTGCTTGTTATGTTCATAATTACTTCCCCAAGGTAGATTGAGCTAAGGGGTAAAGGATTTGAAGAATCCAAGTAGTGTGATTAGTTTCCTTATGCAATTTATTTTCTTTGACAGTTAAATATCATATTGCTTGTTATGCTCATGGTTACTTCCCCAAGGTAGATTGAGCCAAGGGGCATAGGATCTAAAAAGTTCAAGTAGTGTGAGCTAGCTGCTTTACTTTAGTTTGAGTTTTTTTCCAAGTTTTTGCTTTCTTTTCATTTTCAGCAGCAAGGATACTGGGCCATTGCCATTAGTTTGCTTTTTGATTGGTTTCATTTCAGTTATTGTAAAGCTTTCTTTTGAGCATTTTTCAAGCATAGAAATCATAACCATTCACACTCCACACACTTCACACTTCACTTTCATCACCACACATTAAGAAAAGAATAAAATCTAAAAACAAAATAAAAAGCTTAAAACGACAAAAACTTTAGAAAATGGTTATCTAAGTACATATATTACACCTCACTTCGTCAGTCTACGAACCCCGGGTTGACAATATAAATAGCAATTTAGATCACACTAAATTGACCAAACAATTATTATAAGAGAAACCACCTTCACTTGTTGCCCCTATATTTCTCAACAAAGCCCAATGTTCAACACTTAAGAATATTTGGCTATCTCGTATACTTTCATGTGCCACAGGACAATAGGAACAAACTGGAAACTTTAGGGATGTTTGTTGGATATTTTGAAAATTCTATTCTTTTAGAATATATGTACTTGGTCAAAGGAATATCAAGTTTAGCAAGGATGTGATGTTCAATGAAGATGCTTCCCTTTGAAAATCAAGGGACATTCCTCCTGCTCCTCCTCCTCCTCCTCCCAATATTGAGAAGAAGGATGATGACATGGACCTACTAGAAGGCCCTTCTGTTCCTAATCCTGAGACAAATGTTATTGATGATCCCTTGGCACCCATGTACCCCATAGATCCCACTCTAATTGATCCTCTTGCCATGAAGAGACCAATATGGATTTGTGACACCTTACAAAATTCTAAAAGACATGTTTCTGTCAGAGGAACCTTTAGAGAAATTAACAAGCCATGTTGATATCAAGGTTATGAGAAACATCATATAGGCTAAACCACACTCCTTTGAAGAAACATTGAAAGAGAAGGTATGGAAAGGTGATATGGTAGATGAATATGAATCTATAATGAAGAAAAATGTGTGGGAAGTAGTTTTAAGGCCCGAAGGAAAGTCTGTTGTGACTTCTAAATGGCTGTACAAGATCAAGCATCGAGTATATGGAAGTATCGAGAAATATAAGGTAAGGTTAATGGCTATAGGTTTCTCCCAGAAAGAGGGAGAAGATTATGATGACATTTTTGCACTGGTTGCCCACTATACTACCATTAGATCTATTATTTATCTAGCAGTTAGCTAGGGATGAAATATTCACCAAATGGATGTGAAGACCACATTTATTCATGGCATACTCCATGAAGAAGTATACGTTGAGAAACCGCAAGGATTTGAAGTACGAGACAATAAGGCTCATGTGTGTAGATTGAAGAAGGCACTCTATGGATTGAAGCAATCCTTTTGGGCTTGGTATGCTTGCATTGATAACTACCTAATAAAGCTTGGTTTTAGAAGAAGCAGTGCCGACCCGAACGTCACTTCAAAGTTTTACAAGGTATGCCCCTGATTTTAGTGTTATATTTTGATGACTTATTCTTGATAGGCCATGAGCCTTTGATTCTGGAATGCAAGAGGGAGACGGCCTCTCAATTTGAGACAAAATATCTTGGATTGATGCACTATTTTATGAGCTTAGAGGTGTAATGAAAGGCTTGGTGAGATTTTCCTTTCACAAGGGAAATATGTTGTGAAACTACTAGAAAAAATCGGAATGGCAGAATGCAAGTCCATGGCCACAACAATGGAGATGAACTTCAAAAATTTATGTGGAGAAGTTGCTGGACTTGATTTGGCTAATCCATTTGTGTGTCAACAATTTATTGGGGCACTGATGTTCCTTATGAACACTCAAACTGACATATGTTTCACAGTAATAACACTCTATGTCAATTTATGACCAAGCCTCTCCATGCACACTGGGTTGCTACTAAGCATGTGCTAATATATTTACATGGGAAGATTAATCTTGGACTGAGAGATACTGTTGGAGATATAATACTATATGGTTACGCTGATGCTGATTGGACTGAAAATGCTATTGATAGGAAGAGAACATCAAGGTGTTATTTTAGCCTATGATATGCCATGATATCTTGGATAAGAAGGAAGCAGAAGTCTGTTGCCCTCAACACGACTAAGGCTAAGTATATTGCAACTAACATGGCTTACTGCGAGGTAATATGATTGAGGAAGCTCTTTAGAGAGTTTTTTGAGTAGGTTCTAGATACGACAATAATATATTGTGATAACAAGATTGGATATGATTGGCAGAGAATCCCATGTTCCACAACAAGTCCAAGCACATTGAGATTAGATACCGCTACATCCAAGATATGGTGTAGAAAGGAGCAGTGAGATTCCATCACATTTCAATTGTCAAGTAGATAAAATATATTCTTACCAAGGATTTTCTGAAAGGGAAGTTCTTGGTCTTCAAAGAGAAACTTGGACTGATGGACGTGACCCTCCCAAGAAAGGGTCAAAATTGATCAAGACATCGAGCTATGCTCTTCCACCTTGTTTGGGCTCCAGGGAGAAGAATTGAGTCGGAGAGCTCATGGGGTTAAAGGAACACTTAGACAATAGGATCACTGTGATCCTTACCTCACGCTAAGTAGTATCTTGCCTATTGTAATAGTAGGGTGTGTGTGATCATTGTCACTCATGACAAGTTGGGTATCTCCCCTTACTGTCAAGTCTGGGACTTGACTAAGAGTATACTCCAGTATGCATCCTTTAGGCTTGTCGGGGTACCATCCATATGGACAATGGGTAAGGAGATTTGAGATAGTTGTGATCCTTATCATTTATGGTAAGTGGTATCCTACTCAAGTGAAGGAATGTTGGTTTTCTACCACTTGACTCTTGAGGGTCAAGGTGAGAATATCAATGGGCAAAGGATAGATGTGATTCTTACCTTATGGTAAGTAATATTTTGCCTATTGTCTTTGGATATAGGGTGGAATATTTATCAACACTATGATGATTTTTCTTATTTATATTTGAGAGTGTTTAGCAGATGAGTAGATAGGAGCTGAGATGAGTAGGGATAAGTATGGACGAGACATGATATATTTCAATGGTGATGATGATATGACATTTTAGATAAGATTTATGATTCAATCAGAAATTCCATCTTGGCTAAGAGGGAGTGTTGAAATTTGGAATCTCAAGGATAAATTCCCTTCATTATGAAGCCTTCCTCATCCAAATAACTCCATATTAGCCATTGGAAGAATTTATTTTGGTCAAGGAAAAATATTATTTTTAATGTGAAATCCACATGTGCTTAAAAGTACAAGTCGACCTGGGAAAGGAAAGGCCATCTCATCAACCACATATAAATACACAATTTCACATAATTTGTAGACATCACATCCATCACATCATCTTCTCTCTCTTAATTTGATTAGTTATATAAGTACAAAGCAATATGTCTGAGCTCACACATGCAAAGGGAAGGAAGACTTTTCTAATTGGTGCATTGACCTTCGGTTGGGAAAACACTGACCAAACTTTGACTATCTTTGACTTGGGTTCGTTTGACTTGGAATTATCTCTATTTTGGAAGGCTGAATTGACTGGATAAGAGACCAACATTTTCTGGGCTATTTGACCAAGCTTAACCATAGAATTTGACTATAGTTGAATGCATATTTGTTGAGTTTTGATGTAGGTTGTATCTCTCCTTTGACCAAGTTTTTGGAGGCTACTATGACAAAGTTTACCTAAGAAAAGAAGGTGATTTATTTGACTGTTGATCAAGATTTTTGAAGGATTATTTAATCATTGACTAGGACTAGTTAAGGCACAATTGTCTTCTATTGATTTTGACCTAAATTTTTAGAACTCAAGTTTGACCAAATTTGACTTTTGGGCTCATCTTTGATTGGATATTGGATTTCTATTTGAGATAGTCAAGGATTTGACCTTTCACTCTTTGTTGATGAAATTGAACATTGTATCTCTCTGCTGAACATTTGATGACAATCTAATAGAAGAGTAATTTGGAAAGGGTTTTCCCCCTTGTGGGGTTTTTTTAGTCTTTGACCAAACACAATGTCTATATTATTATTGGTTGTATTTTATTGTTCATTTGGTTTACTAATCTATATAAAATTTATTATTGTTCTTGGAAGATTGAATTGATTGGATAAAGTGATTTATAATTGAAGAAGAATTATAGTAAGTGATTGTGTTAAGCATAGAACACTGGAAAATTAACATGTCCTTATCAGTCATGCAAGGTGCCTCAACTCTAAATATCATCTAGTATAATACCACAATAAACTGCTCAACTATCATCTCATACATCCCCCTGTGGCTAGTCTCTAACAATATCTCTTAGTAGCCGTGGACATGAAGTTTTTGGTTAGTCCACTTCCATTCCAAACTTGGGAATTCATTTGGATACAAATTTGATCTAGCAAGTAGGATGACACACAAAATTTGGGTTTTTCACCTTGTGAGACATTTTTTGCCTTTGTAACACTTATCTACAATTGTTGGGCTATTAAGTTAGATCAATTGAAATTTTTTCCCTCAGCAGCACATTGATAGACCATACAGACCTATCCTTCTTGAAAGAATTTTGTGTTTTCACACCCGTACGACCTGCAAAACATGGCCATGAGATATTGATATAATTTATTCAATGAATTGGTTATGTAAAGTCTATCAAACTTCTAGTGAAACTTACTCAACACTTGCCACCAGGTCTTGAGAATGTCCTTCATGGAATACTAAAGAAAGAAAGCAACATAGAATTTCAAATTTAGATTTTCCTTCAGCTTTAGAATATTGTAATATGAATGAAGGTCATGGGGATGGTATGTGGCAAGCTCTTGTCCATTTTCATTCTTGAGCATCATGCTTTTAGGGTCAATATGTTACATTATCCATATGATTACTTCTGCACAGGGTAAAACTGGATACCGATAAGCAACCCTGTAGAATTTGGAACTTTTAACATTAATATACACTTCCCTATCCTCAATATCTTCCAGGAAATCACTTTTGATGAATTCTTTAAATATCATCTACCATGTCAAGGTGGTGGACTTTTCTATGAAGCATCTTGTGTTTTCTATGATTGGTTCTTTGATTTTTGGACTGTCCACAACACGTTGTATACTATTTTTAGTGGCTTCTCTTGTTGGTCCTTTCCTTGTAACTAGAGGTACGATGTCAGTAGAAGATGATAGACTGATAGGCTCCAGATGTATAGTACCTGGGAGATGAAATCCACTCATGGAAAAGAACACAACCAGTCTCACAAAAACACCTACTCTACCTTATCTACTTATGCAAAAAACCAACTACAAGGGAACAATGCACAAATTTGGGTGCAAGCGCACAAGCTAGAAGTAAGGTTGACTAGATTGATCATTGATAGATTACAATGATATAGCACTATGAGGAAAGATTAACCTTGGTACAAGGCACAAGGTTTAGAGGTATAGGTTAAAGGCCTAGGCATTAGGAGTTTGCAACACGCCAATACTGAGAGAGGGTTCATAGGTAAGAGGTTAAAATTGGACCTAATGTATATCTCTACAACAAGGCTGACATCCTTCCACTAGAAAGTGTACTAGAATTAGATTAAAGAAGCGTGCCCAATGCATGTCCTTGTGACAAGGATGGTCAATTAGCATTTGAATATGCGCTAACCTATCAAACGAAGGTGCACTTGAAAGAGAAGAGAACTTGGTTGTGAGGATAAGTGTGCCATTACTTAGATACCTTTTGAAAACAAACCCAACTAACTTGAAACACTTAGGATGTTTTGAAATAAAACTTAAGATGGCCTTAAAGAGAAAACAAATAGAAAATCTGGTTAAAAGGGGCCCCAAAATTTGATGAGGTCAAAAATTTTGGAGGGGTTGTAGCAACTACAACAATATGGTAATTCATTTTGGGAAAAAACTATATCAGCACAATCTACAAACATTGCACTCAAACATGGACTATTTTAGGGAATTTTCAGTTATATCATTATGTCTAATCATTTAATGAAATAGGGTAAGACAAACAAATAGTGATTTTTCAACACTTTCAGTGACCTGTCAATGTTCATTTTAATGTAATCATCTATAAGTCAGCTGAAAATACCATTTTGAAAAGGACATAGAGAGGAAGCAGCGAGTGATTTTTAAAATGATTTGGTGTTTCAATTTTGAAGTTATTGATTTTTCATTTTAGGTAATTTTGAGGAGTCTTGAAATCTGCAATGACACATTTTAGAATAAAATTATTAATAAATATCATTTCTTCATGAAAATGAATAAAAATTATATCATTAAAAACTAGATCCAGAGTTGAATCCAATGGTACCAAGATGTTAGTTAAGTCTTAAATTTGAAAGGGATTCAACTCCTCTGAAGTAGTTATTTCTTGAAAATTTCTAAAATTTTCCTAATTTTCGTTTGAAAAAAATCTCGGATGAGAAATGGAAAACTCTTGGAAGAGATTTTTTTGCAACTCTATTTTTTTGTTAATCACACTGGGTTAATGCTACAAAAAATTTTGTCTGAGAAAATTTAAAACTCCCGGCCAAGAGTTTTCACAAAGAATATTTCCTTGCCCATACTATGGCCGAGAGTTTTGTAAAATTTCATCCAAGAGTTTGGCACTGAAAAACTTTTTGGCTGAAATATTTATAAATTCTCGGCTGAGAGTTTTGGCAAAGAGTCTCTCCCCGAGCTGACCTGATCATTTTATCAATAGATACCCATTTCAATGTACAAAACTTTCGACCAAGAGTTGTATAAATTCTTGTCAAAAAAGTTTTCATTGAAGGCCAAATTTTCAAAGTGCGAAGTGCAAAATGCAAAGTTCATCCGAGGAAAAAAATTATGTTTAAGGTACTATAAACATTGCTTTTTTATATGGGAAAAGAGATGATTCTTTTTGGAAGAGTAGGCCTAGAATATATAAAATTGAATATTGTTATTGCTATAGAAATAATATATATATATATAAAAATATATATATAATATAAATAAATATAAATATATATAATATATAATATTACCTAATCCCTAATGGAAAAATAATTTTTTTTTGGAGGGGGCCTTATTTTAATCTTCTATGAAATCAAATATTGTTATTTTTTTCACAGGAAATAATTTTTAAAAATCCTTCTATGGAAAATGACATTTGGAATATTTTGTTCTAAATATAAAAATATCAAAATTATTTTATATCATATAAATCACTGTTTTTTAATGAAGATATCAATAAAAGTAGATTTTGCAATTTGTGAAATTTGATTGTAGTATATATTATAATTTTGCTTTGAGATATTTGAATTTATCTCAAGAATCATTTGTAGTATTAAAATCTTGAACTCACTTGTGTTGTTTTTGAATTATATTTTAGATTTCTAAATTTTTGAACATGGGAAACCGAATAAACTGTAAATGAAACTACAATCGCATTGGAACTGATAATATGGAAAAAATTGAGAAACTCCAAGCAAAAATGAGAGAACTAAGGGAAAATAGAGAGGTTGTAAGAAATGTCTAGGTACCAAATAGAGAGCCTAAATGAGATGTGGAGGTACCAAATAGAGAGCTTGAAGAAAATGCGGGGTTAGAAAATAAAGAGCCCGAAGGAGATGTGGAGGTACACAATAGAGAGTTTGAAAATGACATGGATTTACATGGAAATGATGGTGAAATGAGAGCTTTCGAGGAACTTGTCAATGAGAATATCGATAGTAATGGTGAGTCAATTAAGGTTTTAAAATTTGAATAAATTATAATATTTATATTAAATTATATTTCAAAGTCATCACTAAATAATATTTAATAATGTTCAATGTACATGTGTCACGTAAAGTTAAAATTATATATATTTTTTATGCACAAACAACATCTAACCTGCAAAAATATCCTACCACATCTAGAAAAACATGGAAATTAATTGGAGTTCAAAGAACACTGCCTTTGATGATAATTTTCTAGATGTGGTGATCAAAATGTAATGATAAGGATTTATTGGAATGACATATCACTTTTAAATAACATTGGGTGTGACTAGATGGTTATGTTGGTCAATTTAAATCATGACAATAATTTCTCTAGTTGTCTCACCTTCATAAGAAAACTGATATATCATACATGAAATTTCTTTGAGATGGGGCATGGAAAAGGAGAGCATGTGTAAAACGTGCACTTAGGAGGCATCAATTGAATTGGGAGGATTCCAAACTTGTAGATTCAAATGATGTTGTTAACTGGTGCAAACAAAATTTAAAATCCATGTAGCGAATCCAAGGATGCCTCATGTGCATAGCTGTGTGTGCGTGTGTGTATATGTATACATGTTCACATGTGTTTTTCTATCAAAATGATATATTTATAAATCACTAAATTTGAGTTACATGAGATTTTTTGTCAAGCATGTAATTTTGGAATATTCTTATGGGTGATGTTAATAGATCGATGCCATATAATTGTCAATAAATACATGGAACAAGAGGTTTTCACACAATTAGAAGTGAGAAAATGAAAAATATGTTATGAATTCAAAAATGAAATTAATCTTGCTTTTGTCTAACATGTATTGATGATATGGACTCCACCATTGAGTGTGTAAACCACAATAACAAATATGTCAAACCATGGATACATGAAGAACCAACACCATTTCCCCCACTTCCAAAGTTTAGCGATGAGGAGATGCTGAATGAAGTGGTTGTGATTGACAATGATTACGATCGTCTTTTTGATATTGTCAGAGAAGGTGATGTAGTTGTTGTCATTGCACTAGAATATAATATAGAGAAAGTGAATTATTATTTATTGCGATGTGGTAAGTCAAAAAACACATTGTTATGGACTATAAATATCCTTCAAATAATACATATCCAAATGATTCAATGGGTTTATTGGGACATTTATTTGAAGAAGTAAAGAAATGTAAAGACCATATTATTTTTCAAGACTACCAACCATATGTTATATGTGCCTAATATAGTCATTTGGTCATAGTAGCTCGGTCGTATTTGAAAGAAGTGAAGAATAGAAAAAGCTATGAAAATGGAAAATGTCGATAGAATATGATGTTACCATTCATGAAATTTTCCACTAACACATTTCATGTGAATGGAATAGATACAATTATATTAAATCTAGTTATTTTTTACTATATAATTACCTTATTGGACCATAAATTTATAGCCTATGTATCATATTATCCTGAATTTAAGAAAACAAATATTTTTATATTTTTAAAGTTTTTTTTTTTTCGTTATATATGTGTAAACTTCATTAATTATAATATATATATTATATATAAACTTGTTCATATTATTGAACTTTACCAAATCTCAATATTTATTTGTGTCTGTGTATTGACAATGTGTTAAATAAAAATATTGCCTAGAATATCATTATAAATAATAATATATTATATTATTGATTCTTGTATAATTGTTATATATATATTGTATATTAATTTGTTATATATAATCTTATATTTCTTGTTATATTGTTATTGTTAGGTTATATTTCTTTTTATATTGTTATTATTATATATATTCTTATACTAAATTTTGTTATTTCTTGTTATTGATATTGTTATGTTATAACACAATTTTTTATATTGCTATGTTATATTGTATATCTAATGTTACCTTGTTATTTTATGTTATATTTATTTTATGTTATATATTGTTGCGTTATGTTATTTTGTTATATTTTTTAATGAATTATTAGAAAACTCTAACCTTATTATTAGAACTATGACTATGGTTAACTATAAGATTGGTTAATGTAGTTAAGGAATCATATTTATAATCTAATCCTTCTGATCCATTCAAACTTAATTCTAACTAATTGAAGCGTAATTAATACCACTTATTTTTAAAATTCAAATGGATTTAAGCATATTATAGCACAAACAAACAAAAAATAAGTCATTTTTTTCCAATAATTTTCTATTTGACTCATTAATTATCATGTTCGACACAAAAACATTCAATGTACAATTTGATTAAAATATAGACCAAACCCAACCTCATCCACCCCCTTCTCCTAAAAAAAAAATCCATTAACTTACAATACCTCATAACATTTGACAAGTTACCATTATCAAACTCTCTTAGGGGTTGAGCTAGTTTCTTGAAGTAGTAGAGTGATATTCCACATGATCAATGAATTTAAAGGTTGATTGGTTAATGAAGCTATGCCCAAATACAAAACGAGAATACTTACTATTTTATAGTTGTCTTTTCATTGTCAATTTTATTCAATAAGTCCAAGGATAATGTAGCCACATATAAAGAAACATTTCAAATTGTTTATTGCAAGATGGTAATTATGTTAAATTAGCACATATACAAAAATTCTATTTGTTGAGAGATCTGTTCCATAATAGAAGAAAAAATTCCTCCAAACATGTCTAATGCATCAACCTTTTAAATATTTACTTTTGTTGTCTAATGGTTCAATTCGTCAACACCAAATAAACTAAATCTTGAATATAGTACAATATTATTGAAAAAATAAACTGTAGAAAAATTCAGTGCATGTCCAAAGACACTTATATGTATTCAAAATCAAGTCCAACAATCCATTCTTTAAAAAATGGAAGCACATGATACTCAACACACACCCACACACACATATATATATAATGGTACCTTGGGACTAAACTAGAAAATAATGGCACCTCATGCCACAAACACATAATGGTACCTTGTACCCAAATTAATACATCTTAACCAAGATACATAATGGGTTAATCATAAAAGCATATGCTACCTATATGCTACTTGCATACAAATATAAAAAAACCATATGAGATTTAGGTGCAAGATACTGTGCTACTTCCTGCATACAAATATATAAAACCATAAAAGCATATGATGTTTGCATACAAAAAAAAGTGATATTAGTATTAATAAAATCTAGATGGTAAAAAAATATTAAGAAATAAAATATGATGTAAGGAGTGGGAATGGTGATCTAGTTATAAAAAAAAATTATTTTTTTGCTAGGAAATACCCTCCATTGTACCCACCAAAGGAAACAATCATCATTATTTGAAGCAGGCACGTGAATCAGACCCTAGAGATTGGATACTAATGTGTTAAAACACCCTGATATACAAAAAAAACAAACATATTCAAGCAGAAATATAAGAAAATGAGTACAAGTAAATTCCAACTCAAGATTTGAAAGAGTAGTGAAATCACCATTTTTTGGAGCAAGCACTAGAATCAAACCCTAGAGATTAAATAAAAATGTGTTCAAACATCCTCATATACAAGAAAATAACATATTCAAGCAGAGATATATGAAGATGAGTACAAGTAAATTCCAACTCAAGATTTGAAAGAGTAGTGAAACCACCATTGTTTAAAGCAAGCACTAGAATTAGACTCTAGAGATTGGATATAAATGTGGCACTCCTCCTTGTACAGTGGTACCCATATTGAAGAGCAGTAGTACCCATATTAAAGGTATATGGAAATTTGTAGATGGAAAGTAAATAGGGGTTTCAATCTCACCCCTCAAGTCAATTTTTTAGAAGCAAGAACGTGGACAATGAGAAATGGTTAGGTTTAAATGTAAGAAATCTATTCAAATATATACATGTTAAACCTTGCTTGGTGTGTCTCCAATTTGAATCCATGTTGTAAACAAAGGGTAGGTCATAATGAAAATTTAGTCTAGGTAAATATAAATATTCATTCTCCTACCAAAGGATGAAATCATCACAAAATGATGAAAAGAAGGATATGCTGTCACAAGACACTGAACACCAATTATCACTTTGAAGACACACATGTGGATTGAGAATGGACTAAATACTAGTTCTGTTTGTCTATATATTAATTAAAGAAGTAATATAACAATGAATTTTATGACAATGAACTATTATATCATGCCTCCAAACTATGGTTTTAATTATTATTATACTCAAGCAATTGGCCATCCTCAAAAGCATGACATAGAAAAATGTTTTTTTTTGGTTTAGAATATATGCTTGATATTGGCACTTTATCATAGAAATTCCAAGTGCACCATAGTCATGACATTGGCCTTGCAATACTTCTACTATTTGGATTTTTCAAAGGCATGAATATGATAAAGTATATAAAGGCAAATCCTACATAGCAATTGTGATCAATAGACATTTTACCATATTTCTTGAGGATATTAGAAGGAGACATCAATCTTTTGATTTCATATTTTATTTTAGGCACACCTGTACATGTTCACTTTGTTTTTAGCTTCAAAACTAACTTTTATTGCTCACTAATTATGCGTGCTTGTTTAGGTAAAACAACTCAATTATAGGTGGGCTAAGAGTATCAATCAATTCAGTGTGTTTCGTCATCAAATCTAGGATACAATGATATTTAAAGTTTGAATACTTTTTTCAGGATGCTTAAACTAACCTGAAATAATCATCCACGTCATATCTAACTATCAAATGTTGAATATTTCTAATCTATCAGTATGTAGTCCATCACTACTTGTATCATGAAAAAATAGCACCTAAGATGTCAAACAACAAAAGAATATGTTGATGGTCGCTGATCCACCAACATTTAGGGGATCTCCCTGATATGAGGTCCCAAATAGACCTCACACTGTTTGGTGTAGGAGTTCCATCCGGTATGATGGCCCAATTGCCATATACTTAGGGATTTTCCTCAGCTCTTGCTATTCAACACATGAGAGTATTACACTGGAACCTTTGAAAAGAAAGATGAGTGTGCCTGGTGAGTGTGCAACGTAATTGTGTCTGGGTTCTCTTACTGCAAAAGGGGGGTGGGGGGGGAAGTGAGCCTCTAAGTGAAGAGGTAATAGTACCACCTAGGAAGAGACACATGCAAAATAATAAGGTCTATCCAATGTCTAGTGGAATAGTGCACAATAGACATGGTAGTCATTAAAACCAAAGTACAAGGAAAGATCTGTCCACCATCCAGTGAAATAGTCCACAATGGATGTAATAGTCATTATAACCAATAAGTGGGAAAGGTATGTCTAATATCCTGTAGAGTAGTTCACAAGGATGTGATAGAAGTGATAACCAATACAACACATTCCCAACAAGGTAAGCACTAAAACAACCGAAATAGTTCAACTATTGTAGTACATGTGAAACAAACATGAATTACAAATGCTCAAAGAATAGTCTTACAAACATCTACAAGTCATGCATGGAAACATGATGGTCTGAATAGGATTATTTATTAATAAAAAGTTCCAAGACACATATTTACATCATACATCACTAGCCCCAATAGTGGGACACTAGAGCCACTCCTTGCTCAAAAAATTGACTGAAACCCTCTATGCTTTGTGGGAAGAGCTAAGGTGAAAAGTCCTTCCTCATACAATGAGGGGGTATATATAACCAAGGGTGATGCTTGACCCTTTTGACTCTTGGACTTCCCTCATGATTGTTCAACTTCCTATGAATTTTCAACTGACATGACTCTTCATATTCATGTGTGTCCATTGGACTTCCACTTCATATTACATTCGATTTATAACATATATAGCCCATAATAGTGATGTGGCTTTTGGAAACTCATGACACGAATTGAAATGACACTATTGACGTGGACTGGCTTGCTGAGATGATGATGTCAAGGCACTGTTGTTGTTGAGTGATAGATGTGTTCTTGGATGTGATCTCTCCTCTCCTCTACAGAGCTAGATGATGCGGGGTCTTCAATGATCATTGGTCTTTTGAGGTGGTTGCATGCATGTGTTCCATTCTCTTGTGCTTGATAAGATTTTTTTCCATCCAGCTGTAAGTGAGTCTTTTAGCATGTTTGCGCCTTCTTCATATCCTTCATCATCTTGCCATGATCTAACAGTGTACCTTTTCCTACAATTATCTCATGATGGGATGACATCAAATAAAGAAACCTCCTAGTCTACGATGATTCATTGTTATCCATGGATTGGGCCCGGAGTAGGTGACAAGCTGGGAAATTGGGTCCAGTAACTGTGCATTGTGTAGTTCCAGGTGATAGGGGGGGAGACTAGTTACTGAGACTACGTAGAGCACAAATCAGGCTTCACTGAGTAACTCCTGTGCATAGTCTTCATTATCGGGAAAAATTGCACAGAGGTCACTATGAGATAGAATTGCATAGTTGAGACAATCAGTGGCTTCTGCAAGATGGAACCTTGGGATGTAGGTTTGCACAATTTTCAGAGGCAAGGTAGGACTGGGAAACAGAGAGGCCTGAAGGACATATTTGCACAGTTTTTGAGATCAATGAGTCCTGACTGAGGGAGGAGACTGGGGGACCCTTCTGTGTAATTTTGGGAGGCAAGGTAGGCTTGGGTCTCTACACATTATGGGTTTCATCAGGAAAGGAGGAAGCTTGATGATTGATCTTGTGAAATGCACAGTTTAGGTCAGGCTAAGAGAATATATTATGAAATTCTAGGGATGACAGTAGTCTGCTCAGCTCTGGAATTGCATAGTGCAACTGCCCTAAAGGCAGTGACTGCGCACTGCACCATTCTAGGAAGTAGTGTTGCATCCCTAATGGTTGAGACTACACAGTGCACAGTTCAGACGAGGTTCAGTGAAAGAGAGTTGCCCAGTTGGGAGGATTTTCAAAAAAATGCTAAGTGTGGGAGGCAAGTGCACTTGTCAAGAAATTGAAATTGAGATCACACACTTAACATATTTTGACGAAGTAAAGAGATAGACCACAAGAACAAAAATAAAAATAATTACCCTCTATGGGACTGTCTAAAATAAAAAGAGACATGTGCGACACTTGAGAGAGACCTTAGGGTGACCATGATGACACTTGTGTGACAATTCTTAAAACTTTGTGTATGAGTGTGACCAATTCTTGCATATCTAGGAAAAATCAAACGCATAAAGAAAAACCTTTGAACTCACTAGAAAAGGACTGCAAGCATGATAAAACACTGCAACATGCCAAAAGACAATAGTTGATGAAAATAGAAAAAGGGGTGAAAAGACTCTGATGAAGCTCATGAAATGAGCTGGAGTTCTTGCAACAATAAAGGGAAAGACCAAGGAAGGCTTCAAAATTTGAGTGCAAGCCAAAATTTTGGAGGGTGTTGCTGCGACTACAACAGTTGGTGACACACTAGTTGAATACTAGCTTCTCTGTCTTGGTTCATTTTTAGTGCAGGGCCTTGGTCCTTCGGTGAGTATTGATTCATCATGGAGATTAATTTGGTTTCTCCACTTATCCCATGGAAGAAATGGTTCCCTTGATACCTTCTCAGTTGAACACGAGATAAGATTAAGCTAGAACACCGTGTTTCAAATTGGGAAGGGTAGTTTAGCTTGCGAGCTTATGATTTTTAGAGTATAGTTTTCATCACTAGTGTTGCTCGACTGTTAGCAGGCCTGAAGAGTACCTCAATGAAGTCACACAGGAACACAAGCATTTCTCCATACCTAGTGAGCCTGAATATTAACCCAGCGGAGTTTCCTGCTTCACCTCTCTATGCAGGAAGACTTTCTCTTCTTTTTCCTTTGTTATTTACAAAGAGAATTGTGCATAAGCACTTATTTATTTTTTTTGTGGAAGAGGGATCTTGACTTATTGAGAGAAGAAGAGTTTGTTGCTTCAGAGAAGCATATAAATACCTATGATTTAGTTTTTCTCGTGTAGATTTTCCCCTTCTCCATTTCTACTTCTTAGTAAGCTTGAAAACACCAAAGAAAAAAACTGAGTATATGCAAGAGGTTCCTAGACTGGAAACAGGTTCAAGGTTGGACCAAAACTCTCCTTACAAACAAATCATGTTTTCTGTGAAGACTTATTTGGCCAAAAATTACAACAAAATGCAAATAAGACGAACATAGAACTGGCCAAGGGCTACAATGTCACAAGACTCTTTGAACTTCAACCACACACACACTTGGAAGCCGAAATGCTTTAAGGCACAACACTTATTTACATAAGCCAAATGACATAAAATCAGAGCAAAACAAATAGAAAACAACAAAATAACTATGTACATAGTGCAGGGCGTGGCCCCAGATCTCATTGAAAATAAATTTTAAGTCTTGGCCATTGACAGGGAGAGAGTCAATCTTCCCATCCAGTGATTGAAGATGATATGTGTATTGGCCAAACTTCTTTTGGATAGTGTAAGGACCAATCTATAGGGATTGAAACTTAGTGTGCTTTCCTTTGTCTTCATGGGCTTTGTCCCACTTTAAGACTAAGTCACCTGCACTAAAGTTAGTCTTCCCTGTAGACTTTCTATCAAACCATCTCTTGATACAGTTTGATGGAGTGAACCTTTTTCTTTTGCTTTTAGCCTTTCTTTACACAACTTGTGTAAAGCGTCCATCCTATGCTGAACTAAAAGATACAACTTGCCCTGGGATTCTTGGGACAACTGGAGAGAAGGAAAGTAAATTTTCAATAGGAGGATGGCTTCCTTTCCATACACTATGGTGTAAGGGGAAGTATTCTAAGAAAGCTTAGGTGTGACTTGGTCAACCCATAAAGCATTCACCAAGGTGGAGTGCCAATTTTGCTGCTCAAAGAATATGGTCTTTTTTATGATGCGTATGAGGTTATTATTTGTGGATTCAACAATACCATTCCCCTATGGATAGTAGTTAGCAGAATGCTTCAAGACAATAACATTTTCTTATGAAAAATCATAACTTTAACAAAGAAAAGTACGTTGCATTGTCAAAAACAAGTGACATAGGAATGTTGAACTTGATAATGATATTCTACTATTGGAAGCTGATGACTTCCTGATCATTCACTTATTTAAGTGGAACTGCCTCTGTCCACAACATGAAATAATATGTAGCACTCAAAATATAGTGGTGCTTCTTTGACAAATATGGGAAGATTTCCCTAATTATATCCAAGCCCCACGGTTGGAATGGTTCTTCCAGTGCAACAGGTTGCAACAGAGCTGCTGACTTCTGATTTCTACTAGAACACTTTTCACAGACCAGACACTTGTGAGCATATTCATTCACATTCTTAAATAATGTAGGCCAATAGAAACTGACCCGCATGACCTTTTGCATTGTGGTGTTACCTGAGAAGTGTCCCCTAGTTGGTATGTCATGGAGATCACATAAAACCCTATCTGAATCTTGTGCCTCCAAGCACCTGAGAAATATTCCATTATGGTGCTTTCTGTATAGTACCCCATGCACCAGTTGGTTTTTAATGATAGAGCTTTGATTTAGAGCACCCTCTTCTACCACAAAGAGAAATGAGAGGGCACAGTGCCATGCTCAAGGTACCGGTGCACATTTGCGTACCGATATTTTTCATTTGAAGTGGGAGAGGCTCGCTCAACATTGTACATTTCTATTTCTTGCTTCCAACTTGCAAGCTCTTCTTCTTCCTCTATGCATGAACTACTTCCACTGCTAACTTACAAGACCATGACCCTTGAAGGTGTGAACTGGTTTAATGTCAAGATCATACTATTGTAGTCCTGTTATCCAGTTTTCCCTTCTCTCACCCAAATCTTGCTGAACAAGCAATGATCTAGACTGGTGGGTGTGGCACAAATATAATGCAATGGTTCTTCAATAAATAGGGTCTGAAGTGCTTCACCACCTTGTATACAACATAAGATTGTTTGTCCATGGTGGGATAGTTGATCTCTAGTACTTACAGGCTTGCGCTCATGAAGGAGATGGGTTTCTCATTGTTCAACTCATCCTTCTGAGTGAGTACAAAAATGAGAGAAGTGTCAAAAGTAGAAGTGTAGAGAAATAAATATTTTCTAAAGTCTCGGTTGTACAACGCTGGTGCTTCTGCTATTACTTGCCTGATATGGGTGAACACATCCATTTCCCTTTTTCTCCAACTATAGATTGTGTCCTTCTTGATCATCTCCTGTATAGGCTTAACAATCTTGAGGAATTTGATCTTCCCCAAGAAAGATAGCATGGATTTGTTGTTTACGGGGTGGGGAATTTGTGTGATTTTCTGAACTCTATCCGGATCTGCCTTGATCCCACTTTTAGCAACAATATGTCCAAGAATCTTACCCTTGGACACTGCAAAGATGATCTTCTTGGGATTAAATGATATCCTGTATTTCTGACATCACTCGAAAATTTTCTTGAGACGGTGCAGGTGGTTTGAACTATGTCTTGAGAAAATTGTTACATCACCGAGGTAGAACATTACATTCTATCTAATAAGACCACGGAAATTGATGTTCATTGCATGCTAAAATGTTGCACCTACATTAACCAACCCAAAGGAAATTCTGCGAAATGTGAACGTAATCCACTTGTTATGAAATGTAGTTTTGAGTTTGTCAGGCTCTTCTACTAGAACCTGATTATAACCAGAAAAATTGTCAAGCAAAGAAAACATCTCTGCTTGAGATACTATCTCCAATATATGCTCCATGGATGACACTGGGTAGTTGTTCTTGTTCGAGGCATGATTAAGGTTGCAAAATCCTACACACAAGAGGATATACACAAACTTATTATTGATAGGGACTAAGTTGGATACCCACATTGAATGTCGTACTTTATAGATGATCTGAGCATCTAACAACTTGGTCGGTTCTTTAAGTATGAGGGGCTCAAGTGTTGGATGAAATTTTCTCAGTTTCTTTTGAAAAGGTTGGCTCCTTCTTTGCTCGGTATTAAGTGATGGATAATTTGTGTGTCATATGTCTTAAGATCATCATACATCCACGTGAATACATCAAAATATTGCTTGAAGAGGCGAATAAATCTTGTTGCTTTTGTGGTGTATAGTAAGTACCAAGATTCACATATTATGGATCTTCTTCTAGTCCCAGATTGATTTGTCCATGCGACAATGTAGAGCTATGGGTCTTAGCATTCAAAGGTCCCTGAAAATGGTTATGAAAGTCATACATCTTCTCTAATGATACCACATCCTTGGGGATGAGGTTACGTTTACATGCACTAGTTACGTCCAAAAGAGTCCGCTCGTGCTCATCCTCATATATTTTTACATCCTTGAAGAAGTCACCGTTGGCCATGAAATACACTATCTATTGATCATCGTAAAGAATGCGTAAGTTAGTGATGCTATTTGGGACAAATTGTTTATACAAGATATCAATAGAAAAAATGTCCCTTAACGATAACATCCTAGCAGCAACGCTTTCCAAGGCATCCGCAGCTGCATTACACATTCCTGGCACTGAAATAATATTGAAAGCTTGGAAATGAGAAATGATTCACCATACCTCTTGTTGATAACTCTTAAGACATGGTGACACACAATATATAGTGTTACGTGCCTGATGCACCACAATTTCAAAGTCACCTACCACTTTCAGAATAACAACATTGAGGTCAATGGCTTTATGTAAGCCTAAGACGAGTGCTTCATACACTATGGTGTTGTTCGTGCACTCGAACTCCAAGCGACTAGAGAGAAGATTTTTCCTCTGTAGTAGGTCCATTAGAACAAAATTGGATCCAGAACCCTCCTATGTTTCAGATCCGTCAAAGTACATGGTCCACATATCATCTATATAGGGATCACTTACAACAGTAATACTACTGCCAATACTACTACTACTATTACTAACTGTACAAGTTTCATTTTCGCCAGTTGCACATGGAAGGAGGCCCAACTGTGTGTCTGGTGAGATAGGGGATGGATCTGCAAGATAACACCCCAACTGTGTCTCTTAAAAGAAATTTCCGAACATGATTTTTGCGAAAGCCAACAGCTCATTTTCTCCATTCAAGGGATTCACGTTGTGCTGCATGTATCTCTCTAAAAACACTTGGATTTGGTTGTTCCTACCCTTATATGGAAGCCATAAGTGTGACCAATCAGTGGAAAAGTATCCTTGCAGCTTGCTTGACCAGTCTTAGCTGAGAAATACCCAATATGCTTCTGGGATGTCCACAATTACAATATTGATGTATTGATGAACCCGCTCATCAGATGTTAGCCAAATTATCATATCCTTGAGATCACCAATTGCTGGCACACAATAACTGTCTAGTTGGATGTTTTGTGCACTTGTCTTAATCCATTGAGCATTGATCTTCTTGGTGATGGAGA
Organism: Pinus taeda; assembly: GCA_000404065.3. Lineage (NCBI taxonomy): Eukaryota > Viridiplantae > Streptophyta > Pinopsida > Pinales > Pinaceae > Pinus > Pinus taeda. The sequence continues at coordinate 19,193 of APFE031060384.1, read as the reverse complement.
GTGGCATGACATTGTCTGATGCACCAGAATCAACCAAGCAATTTTTAACATTGAAGTTAAATATCTCAAATGATAATAAGAATGGTGGGTAGAGTGAGTTCGCATACTCCATGTGGAGTGAGTTAAGCACAAATGAAAGGGCATCAGGAGACTTATTAGATCCCTTTATTGAATAGGTGGCTTGACTAATAGAGGTTTCCCCAAGTGGTCGTAGAAGAATGTCCCACTGACTCATGATTTTTGTAAGTTCAAATAGAGAGATATTTGCAGGAGTCTTCTTCATGTCTTCTAAAATGTTATAGTATAATGTGGGAAGGCTCACTGAGGTGTCCTGGGGTGGGATTGAATTCATGGTTTTTGGTGGGATGGTTCTATCTTTGCTGCTTGTGGAAACAATTTTCATTGAAGCTATCTTCTTAGACTTTCTTTGAGTTTTCTGTGTTGATTCGAATGGAGGATCCAATTTCTTTAACATCTATTGTCTTATATTTTTCATTGTTATCTCAATCACAGTGGTGGCCCCTTGAATTCTCAAGTTATATTGGTTATTTTTCTTTGAGGGCAGACCGTCACTCGGAAGCTACTTATTAGTGTTGGTCTTTTGGGTTACGAGAGCGTACTGATACATGTTTACTACATGCCCAATGCTTGGAGCTTCATCATGTGTATCAACTTCTTCTTCATTGTTAGGCTTAACCTACTCATCAACCATGATTGTGCTAGACAACTGCATAGCCAGACTACTCATTCCATGGTTCCATTCTAGGTATGTTCTTTTTGAATGGGGTTCATAGTGAAATGTGCAGTATGAATATGTAGCAATTTTCTCAAGGTTCAAAACTAGGTTAGATATTTGCACAAATTTGGCCGACTAGATGTTGTTGCTGCTACTGGAAGCTACATTCTTCTTTTGCAGGTACCTGGGGGGTCTGCTACTCATGGTAGTCTCACTTGTCCTCTGTTTAAATTCGGCCACTTCTGTAGTCAGGGACTTGACGAGATGAGTAAGATTCTCAATATAACTTGCTTCCTTTTCCTTAGCCTTGCTCACAGAGGTTTGAGACCTCTTACCTGTGCCTTTGGAGTCCTTAGTGGGTTCATCATCTACAATGACTCTAATAGCGCACATGTATTTCTCCACAGAAATAGCCTCTTCATAAATTTCTATTAATGATGGTTTCACAACTCACTTGATGAACTGTGCAATACTGGTCGATAAGGTAGAAGTGTAGTAGTCAACAAAGATGGAGTCATGAGGTTTAGTGTCATTTGAGAACTTGTTCAGGATATGGTTAAACCTCTGATTGAAATCTTTAACCTTTTCTTTCTACTCCATCTTGAGACTACCCAACTCCTTGAGTAACATGGCAGGGGTCTTGTCTTCAGAATTGTTTTCAAGAAAGATCCTTTTGAATACCCCCCAATTATGGATGGAGTTTGGAGGAAGGTTGTGGTACCATATATCTTCTATACTATCCAAGGTACATGGAAATAATCTACATGCAACATCATCATAATGTACCTTGAGTGTCTATAGATGTAGGTGGAAAGTGTCTAAGTGATCTTCTACCTTCACTGTCTTGTCAATGTCATACTTCATTAAGAGCTTGTCCACGAGTCTTGGCATCTTGTACAAGACACACGAAAGTGTCAATAGGCCCTGAGTCATCCAATCTATATTTTGGTCCCTCCTCGTCCTATTTTGAATTTGATGATTCCTCTTTTGAATCTATTGGTTCCTCCCCTTCCTCTCCTCCTCCTTCATCTCCTTCCCCTCCACCTCCTCCATCAGAATCTGAACCCAAGAGTAAGAGGTTGTCCTCTTATTCCTTTTGAAAAAGTGGGGGTTCCTCTTCTTTCCCAACAACTTCTACCAGTGCCCCAAGAGTGGAAAGGATCACTTCTTCGATAGATGTAACTAGTAATCCAGTGGGGGTAGTCTTGTGCTTATTTTGAGAGTATGGAAGGGTGTACACTCTCGGAATTAGTCCAACAATTTTTGTAAATTGATGGGAAATGGGATGAAAATCCTAGATTGGATGGTACAAGAATTCACGTTTGGGCCTGGGAGGTGAGAAATTACGAACTTTAGAATTGTGTGTAGGGGAGAGGGAGTGAATGTTACTACCTTGAATAGAAAATGGATGAGTCGAGTCAGTGGGAAAATTAACCATAAACTTTTGGTGACCCTCCTCCTAGCACCAAAATTCAGGGGATCTCCTTGAAATGAGGCCCCAACTAGACCTCACACCGTTTGTTGTAGGAGTCCCATTTAATATGATGGCCCGGTTGCCAGATTAGTACATGTGAAACAAATATGAATTACAAATGCTCAAATAATTGTCTTACAAACATCTACAAGTCATGCATGGAAACATGTTGGCCCGAGCAAGCTTCTATATTACGAAAATGTTCCAAGACACATATTTACGTGATACATCACTAGCCCCAGTAGTCAGACATTGGAGCCACTCCTTGCTCCTTAAAGAACTAGCTGAAACTCTCTATGCTTTGTGGGAGGAGCCAAGGTGAAAAGTCCTTCCTGATACAATGAGGGGGGTATATATAAGAAAAAGTGATTCTTGACCCTTGTGACTCTTAGAATTCCCTCGTGACTGTTCAACTTCCTATGAATTTTCAATTGTCATGAATCTTCATATTCATGTGTGTCCATTGGACTTCCACTTCACATTACATTCAATTTACAATAGATATAACCCATAATAGTGATGTGGCCTTTGAAAAATCATGAAACAACTTGACATGACACTATTGACATGGAATATCTTGTTGAGGTGACAAAGGCAAGCTGCTATTGTGGCTAAGTGATAGATGTGTTCTTGGATGTGTTATCTCCTCTCCTCCACATAGCTATATGATGTGGGGTCTTCAATGATCATTAGTCTTGAGAGGTGGTTTCATGCATGTGTCCTTCTCACTTGTTGTCGATAATCTTGTTTTTCCATCTAGCTGTAAGTGAGTCTTTCAGCATGTTCGCTCCTTCTTCATCTCATTCATCGTCTCTCCATGACCTAAATATGTACCTATTCCTACAATTCACTCATGACGGGATGACATAAAATCCAAAAACCTCTAGTATACGATGATGCATTGTTATCCATGGATTGGGCCTAGGACAGGTGACAAGCTGGGAAAGAGGGACAACTAATTGCGCATTACACAGTTCGAGGTGATAGGGTGGGAGGTTGGTTACTGAGACTGCGCAGAGTGCAACTCAAGCTTGGCTGAGGAACTCCTGAGCACAATCATCATTGCTAGGGAAAATTGTGCAGAGGCCACTCAGATAAAGGATTTCACAGTTGAGAACATCAGTGGCTGCTGCAAGATGGGAACCTGGGAGCTAGGTCTCTAAAATTTTCAGATGTAAGGCATGACTAGGTAGAAAGGGGTCTAGAGGACATATATACGCAGTTTTTGAGACCAATGAGTCCCAGCTGAGGGAGGACACTTGGGGACACTTCTGTGTAGTTTTGGGAGGCAAGGAATGCTTGGGTCTCTGTGCATTGTGGAGTACCATCAAAAAAGGAGGAAGCTTGATGAATGATCTTGCGAAATGCAAATTTCAGGTCTGACTAGGAGAAGCTACTGCGCAATTTTGGGGATGAAGACAATCTGCTCATCTCTGGAATTGCGTTGTAAAACTACCTTGGGGGACAGTGACTAAGCATTGCGTAGTTCCAAGAAATAATGTTGTATCACTAAGGGTTGAGACTGTGCAGTGCATAGTCCAGACGAGTTCTGGTGAAAGAGAGTTTCCCGGTCAGGAGGGTTTTCATAAAAAGGCTAAGTGTGGGAGGCAAGTGCACTTGTGAGGAATTTGAAATTTTGATCACACACTTAGAATATTTCGATGACATGAAAACATAGACCTCTAGAACAAAAATACAAAGCATTACCCTCCATGGGACTGTCTAGAATAAAAATTGACAAGTGTGACACTTGAGATATGTCTTAGGGCGACTGTGAAGACACTTGTGCGACAGTGCTTAAAAGTTTGTCTATGAGTGTGACCGATATTTACATAGTTAGGACAAGTTGAACACACAAAGAAAAACCTTCGAATTCACCAGAAAAGGACCAGAAGTGTGTTAAAAGACTCCAACATGCCAAAAGATGACAATTGATCAAACAAGTAAAAGGGGTGAAAATACTTTGAGGAAGCTCATGAAATGAGCTCGAGTGCTTGCAATACTAAAGGGAATGACCAAGGAAGGCTACGCAATTTGAGTGCAAGACAAAATTTTGGAGGGTGTTACAGCTGTTACACAAAAATATAGTCACCATGACTATTTGCAGTCAGTATGGATCTATCATCACTTATACTATCCTCCTAAGCAAGTCTCAGACCTCAGCTCTTCATGTCAAGCTTTGCAAATGAGAGAAAGACATTAAAAATCAATAAAGCTCTGG
>APFE031060384.1:0-14537 GCA_000404065.3 Pinus taeda | reverse complement strand
TTCCACAAACTTGCATTGGACCAAAGGTAGGCCTAAAACACTTGTTTGCCTTTGTTTTTAATTGCATATTTAGAGAAAGATAGTTTTTGATTGGCTTGCTTGTCACTAGATATCTTTAGATACTAGGAAGGTCGATCTTGTCCGCAACCTCGACTCATTCTGCATGACAAAATGGCGACTCCACTGGGGACTTGATTGTTTTCCTTGTTTTTCTTTGACCTGAGAAACTTGCCTTTTTGTTTCTGTTTTTGGCTTGTTGTGTGTGGAATTGGGTGGATTTAGTGGATCTAGGTTTTTTTTGGCTTTTCATAACTTTAGGAGAAGTCTGCACCCCGTGCTTGTATCACAGTGCGTACCTCCACGCATGTTTACTTTGCACACAGAGCGTGCACGCACTTGTGCAAACTCTGAGCCTGCGAACCCTGCTAAATTTTTGAAAAACTTGATTTTTCCTCTTTTAATTAGTTTTATCTTGCTTTATGTATTGTTATCCTCTGCATAGACCCGCTTGTGACTTGTCAAAAGCTTTCCTTGGTCTAATTACATTGGTGTTAGGGTTTTAGGTGAAATTCCTAGAAGTTTTGGTCGTCAGTTTTGATTTTCATTTTGGTCGTGTAGTATCTCAGAGATTAGAAGCATAGAAGCCTCAGATCACCTTGGTTTTTATTGACATTCTTATGAGTTTGACCATTTGTAAAATCAACCTTTGTTGAGGAATCCATCTTGAGTTTTCTCTTTCAAAAATTTCGAAAAGCTTGTGTTAAAAGTTTGGATTTCACTTTTACAAAAAGAACAAAAGATCGCTTGTTTTTTGACTGATTTGTGATTCTGGACAAGTTAGTCCTTGGTTTGCTTATCACCAAGTAAAACATCGTTGAAAAGACAAAAATATTTTGTAAGCTTTTACTTCAGGTAGTTTTTTATAGTTTGTAGATCTTAAGATTTGATTTGTTCATAGTTTTCTCAAGATTTGCTTTCGTCATAGTTGAGTGTTTTTATAAAAATACAAAAATCTCTTTTGAAAAAGTTTGTTTTGGTAGCATTTGAGCATTTGAATGAAAAAGGAAATTCTTGCGCAAATAACTAGTTGTCTCGTTTTGAGTGCATTGGAACAAAAAACTCTTCTTCAAATTTGTTTGTTAAGAGAGATTTGTGTTTACACACATTTGCATTCTCAAACTCTTTCCTAGCTAGAAATTCATTGAAGAGAAAAGATTGTTTGATCATCTTAAGTGCATCTTTTTAATGATTTCAAGTCGAGTCTTCACACCACAAGTTTCATTTCCGCACCTATTGACTTAATAAAAAACCAATAAAAATAACGCTTAAAGTAAAATTAATCTAGAAATCTTTTTATTTCTAGGGCTCTATTACACCAACATAGCTTAGGCTAGTGTCTTGGAATAAGGAGTACTTAACTCTCCAAGATAGTAAAACAAACAAGTAGCTGTATCTTGCGGTAGGAGAGAAATCCAATTGTTGCATCTATGCTCTAGGAAAGCTCCTCTTAAAGGAGAAACACGAGATCGTCTCAGAACCAGTGTGGGAATCAATCCTTCCTCATTGGGAACGACGCCAGATATTCACGTATTAAAAACGGTAAACCTCGGATTAACCATTGTCGAGGAGCCTGGGGTCACTCGTTGGTAAACCTTGGTTTATGTCAAGGAGCCTTCAAGGGGATTGAGCTTGTTACTTTGCCCTTGCGTGCGTATCGGATCGTAAACTATTCCCCCAGGTATATTTGTTTCTGTTGGTAACCATAGTGACCATATTCTATAGGATTCTTCCTAAGGTGACGGTGCCAGGAAGATCCCACTGTACCTGGAGCAGACCTCGGCTAGACTCACTTGGATTTTTTGGGGGGTTCTCTTCACTCGAGACGGTTTAGTGGAGAAACTTGTGCCAGTCTATTCATTAAGCAAGTTGCCGGGGTAACTGTTCCAACCGCTATTTTTTTATCGAACTCTGCGACGTTGGATTTCATCACCAACTAGTTTTTTCGGTATGGAAAGTTACTGTTTGTGTGTGATTGATCTCCTAGATTCTTTAGGTGTGTGATTCAGTTTGTTTGGTTCTTTAGAGGCTTTAGGTGCTTTTCATTGAGATTTTACTTTATTTGCGTGTGAAGTAGTTAAAAGTCTTTAACTGTGGCTAAATTACCAAGGCAGTCTGTAGACTTCAGGGCCAATCTCCTGAGTTTGTAAACGTGGCTGAGTTACTGAGGAAGTCCCATAGACTTCGGGGCCAACCTCCTGAGGAAGTACCGAGCCAGCTTGAAGGCTTGAAATTCCTCGTAACTCCTAGAGACAGTAGAATTGGGTCACCTGAAGAAGGAGAATCTTCTTTGATAGTACATCCTGATTCTTAACCGTTAGAGGCAGATTATAATCCGTAGCCTGTATCTATTTCAGAAGTTACTGGTAGTGTTGCATATACTAGTGATATAGGTGAAGAACCTGAAATATCTGAACCTAAATCTGAAATTGCTGCTACTCCAATATCAGGGTTTGCTTCTCCAACTTCTAGTGGTCCTAGTTCACCTAGGGTAGAAATAATAATTACCCAAGATCTTCCTTCTAGACTTATAGCTATTGAAGAACTTTCTATTTCGGACAACAAAGAAGGCATTCCTACTCCAGTAGATTGACCTATCTTAGACCTTAGGGAGCGTGAATCAATTTTTTACAGTCCACCTAGGAGTAGTGCTTGGTATCTTTCATTGACCAATTTTTTGGAAAACCTGGGACTAAGTTTTTCTCCACCTCGTATTTCTTATCACCCAACACCTGGAGGTTACTATTCTCCGTTGAATATGTCTAAGTAGTCATCCATGTTTTCTCAATCTCCGGAAGCCTTTTTGTACGACGGTCCTTCTGTTCCTGCTGAGTATCAGTCCATGTCTGGTACTTTTTTGGGAGCATCTCCTCGACCTATCGAACAAAAGTTATTAATTGGAAGTAATGGTACTAAACCGTTTAGTGTAGAAGATATTCTCATGATGTTAGGTTCTATTCCCAATCCTCGACCACAAGGTGGCCAATCTCCGCCTGGGGGGCAACCTCAAGGTACCCAAAATGTGCCTGGGGGGCAACCTCAAGGTACCCAGTATATGCCTGGGGGGCAACCTCAAGGTACTCAGTTTGCGCCCGGGGGACAACATCAAGGACACTACATACCTACGGGACTGTATGTTCCTCAAGGTCAACCCCAGACTCAGTATGTACCTCAAGGTCAACCTCAGTATCAATATGTACCTCAAGGTCAACCTCAATATCAATATGTACCTCAAGGTCAACCCCAGTATCAGTACGTGCCTCAGGGTTATCAACCCCAAGGTCAGTACCCAACCCAAGGTTACCAACCACCTTCTGGTCAATCATATGTTCAAGGATCCGGAAATGTACCGTTGAATTATCAACCCTACCCTCAACCCGGTTATGGTCCTCAATATCCTCAACCTGTTATGGGTCCATACCTCGGAACGAATTTAGTGTGGGATCCATCTCAATCCCAACAGGTCTTGCAACCGAATGCGCAATTGTCATCTCAAACTGGACAACCCTTGGTTTCTGGTTCATCCTAGCAACCTGTCCAGTCTACTATTCAAACTTCTACACCTTTTGTAGTTTCTTAGTTTGGGCCTAGTACACCTCGTACTTCGCCTCAAACGTGTGCTGCAACTACTGCAACATCTGCTGCATCTACCCCACCTTCTTCTGGAGTATCGGTAGCTCCGGTTTCTACTGTCCCTGTATCTACTCCTCAGACATCTTTACCTCAATCTGGACCCATGGTCCACACTTCGGTTCAGATGCCTGTAGGAAGTACGGTTGTCACCAGTCAACCTCAGTTTATTCAACAACTGTACCAAGGACAGTACCAATACGGTCCCGCTGCGCAACAACTAGCCTATCAGTATCAACTGTACCCTGGGTATACATATCAACAACCTCAGCAACCCCAGTATGGTCCAGTTAATCCTCGTTTTCCGGGAGGACAGAATATCCCAAATGCAATTCCAATTCCTAGTTATCCTGGATATCCTCCTCTTGGGGCTGGTCCACAGACCCAGAGTTTTAGGGACCCTAATCGTCAGTTATCGTTTATTGCAACTTTGGACTTGCCTGACTTGATGCGCCTTACGAATGATCCAATTAACTATCTTCAGTATTGGCCGCCAATGCCACATAAGTTGCCCAGTGATATTCCTAAGTTCGAAGGTAAGCCAGGAGAGGACCCGTTGAACCGTGTGATGACTTATCACCTATGGTGTGCGTCTAATTCCATTTCAGATGATTCAATTCGTTTACGAATTTTCCAGTGCACTCTAATTGGTCTTGCAGCCAAGTGGTACATCGAGTTACCGCGAGCCACTTTTTATAACTTTAGTCAGTTAACTACTTCGTTTTTAACTCATTTTCAGTTGCCATTCAGATATGAAAATGGCATGGAATTATTAACTTCGTTAAAGTAGTCAACATCCACTTACATTTCAGATCATATACATGAATGGAGACGTCGACAACATTTAGTGAAAGTTTTTATCCCGGATCAGATCTTAGCTGAATGGTTTGTAAAATCTTTACTGCCCAAGATCACTGAGGATGTGGCTAAGGCCAGAGTTGTTACTGAGGAGCAAGTAATTGCTCAAGCACAGTACCTTGACTTAGTTTATACTCAGTCGGGTACGTTACACGAGAAAATCCCCGATCTCCCTAAACAAAATCAAATCGTTGCTGCTCCTTCAGGGTCTCATGCCACTGCTAGTATGATTGGTACGGTTAATACCAAAAGTAAGAAGAAGTCTTCCAAGAATTCTTCTCCTATCATAACCTTGCCAGATTCCCCAACAAGAGATTCTTCCGTGGAACTTTCCGCTGATATTCATGTTGTAGAGTCGTCTACAGCTAAATCAAAAATTGGTGGTAAGAAGAAAGGGAAGAAGAAGAATAAAATAGATAAGAATTCGAAAGAGAAACCAGAAAAAGCGGAATAAAATGATGAAAAACGCAAACCTCGTTATCCTTGTCTCATTTGTGATGAAGAACATTTTACGAGAGACTGCCCTCATCATGCAGAGGTTGCGAAAATTTTCAAAGGTTCCCAAACTCCTGCTGTTTTGAAGGATCCTTTTCCAAATCAAGATAGTAAGATGATAGGTTCTTCCTCAAGTGCCAATGAAGAACCCATATTGATGATGTCCCATGTTAGGATTGCGACTCGATCGCAAGATTATGGACGTAAAAGTCCTGTTGATGGTAAAGAAGTAGAATCTTCTCATTCTAACCCATCAACCTCAGCTCCCGGTTTCGATCCACTACAGATCGAGAAACCTAATCTAGACTTAGTAATCAAACCGCCTGCCAAGGGTATACTTTGAAAGTCGGCTTTCAATCCACATGCGAGAGCGGCTCAGAACTATAACATTGTTGAAGATTTAGCCATTTCACCTTCAGCAATGTCGGCTTTGGAAGTGCTGCAATCATGTCCAGCACAGTGTAAATTACTTTTGTCGGCTATAGGCGCTGTTGACGTTCAGGATCCGAACCTTATAATTTTCGATCTAGAAAATAGTGCACCGCGCTTACTTCATCAAATGGCTGTCCAGATTCCAGTGATAGTAAAAAACAGACCTGTTCATAGGACTGTGATTGATGAGGGAGCTTCAACGTGTATTATGTCGATACAATGTTGGAGATCGCTTGGTTCTCCTTCACTAAATCAATCCCCGACGATTCTAAAGGCCTTTGATGGCCGTGGGTTTCATCCTTTTGGCATTATACAGGATTTACCTATATGGGTTGAAGGTAAAACCGTTAATCTAGATGTGGAGGTGGTTGATGCCCCTCTAGATTACAACCTTCTCTTGGATCGTAGTTGGTCTTACGCTATGACAGCTGTCGTTTCATCGGTCTTTCGATTTATAAAGTTCCCTCATAATGGAAAGATCGTAACCTTAGACCAGCTGTCTTACTTTTCATCCGACCCAGCCTCTGCTGAAAGCATTCAGCATGTTGGTAAAACGACTATCCCGTATAAAGATGTTGGAGTAGGACTAGTTAAAGATGCCGGTTTACTGGGAACTTTTCCTTTTCCTCCTATCAACGCATCGTCTTCTATTGCAACCATTCATATGATTTCATCAGACACCATTGTTTATGATGATCCTTGGATTATACCTTCTGAATCTAAGATAGACTCATTTGGTGATTTTACACCTTTAAGTCTGTATGAAATTGCGTATCAGGTCGTGCAGTCGTTCTCCGACACATCTTCAACCAAAATAGACTTAATGAATGTGGTCCATGAGGAATCACTTTCGACATCAAACTTGGATTCAATAACGTTTTCTGAACTTGTTCACACTGATGAGCAAATTCGTGAAATACTATGCATCGATGAGTTACCATGGGAAGATCTTCACCACAGATCTTTGCTTTTACCTGAGGGAGATCGTTTTGAAAATGATTTTTCATCAATTTTTACGGCTGAATATGTCAAGGAAGCTCATAATCCAATGAAACATTTTGATTCCGAGTTAAACTTGGGAAATATTTCTCGAACTATTCCCCTTGACATTTTGGTTAAGCCTGGAATTGTTGAAAACATTCATATAGGTGCCTCTTGTACGGAAGATGAAATTCAAACATATAAGGCCCTATTTAAAGAATTCCACGACCTGTTTGCCTGGTCATATGAGAATATGCTAGGAATTGACCCCAAAATTGTTATTCATGAAATCAAAACCTACCCGGATGCTAAACCCTTCTGGAAACGTTTGTGTCAGATCCACCCAAGAAACGTTGCTGCAATTAAAGCAAAAGTTGAAAAATTACTCAAAGCAGGTTTCATTTATCTGATCCTGTTAACGGATTGGGTATCGAATATTGTTCCAATTAACAAAAAGAAAGGGACAATAAGAATATGTATCGATTATAGGGACATTAATCGAGCCTGTCCAAAGGAAAATTACCCAACTCCCTATATCGATCAAATCATTGATGATTGTGCCGGTAGTGAAATATTCTCCTTCATGGATGGTTTTTCCGGATACAATCAAATCAATATTCTACCTGCTGATCAACCAAAAATAGCTTTCATTTGTCCATGCGGGACATTTGCTTATTGCAAATTACCTTTTGGGCTCAAGAACGCCGGGGCAACTTTTCAACGGGCCATGTCTTATGCTTTTCATGATATCAAGCACATTGTGCAACCCTATCTTGATGATTTTCCTACTCATTCATTACATCGAGATGATCATCTCGTCCATTTAAGAGCAATCTTTATGAGGTGTAGGCATTATCAGATTAGGTTGAATCCCCACAAGTGTGTTTTCTGTATTGAAACAGGTCGGTTACTGGGGTTTGTTGTTTCAAAAGCTGGCATTCACGTTGATCCCTCGAAGGTTGAAGCCATTATCAAGTTGCCTCCTCCTTCGAGTCTTCGCCAACTCCAAAGTTTGCAAGGGAAAGCAAACTTTTTACGTCGATTCATCCCTAACTACGTCGAGATCACAAAGGGTTTTACCCGGTTGTTGAAACAAAATACTCCATTCTTTTGGGACGAGATAGTTGAGAAATCTTTTGATGCACTAAAACACGTGTTGACCCATGCACCGTTGTTGCATCCTCCCAACTACAACCAAGACTACTTCTTGTATCTCGCTGCCTCCCATTCCACCATTGAAATGGTGTTAGTTCAGGAAGATGAATTCGGTACTGAACATGTGATATATTACCTTAGTCTAACTTTAAATCCAACTGAGCTAAAATACTCACATGTGGAGAAATTGGCATTGGCAGCCGTTCAAGCTGTCCAATGTTTTCGTCATTACATTTTACTACGTAAGACTACAGTCATTTCTAATGGCAACCCTATGATCTATATTTTGACCAAGCAATTGTTAGGGGGGAAGTACTCCAAATGGATTGTGATCCTGCAGGAGTTTGAATTGGAATTTGAAAATTCTAAGTCAAAGAAATCTTTAGTTTTTGCAGAGTTAATGTGTGACTTCCTGCGTGCTGACACGGAAACTGTGGTGGAGGAGCCCATTGCGGACGAATCCTTGTTTCTAATTAGCACTTTAGATCCATGGTACGGGGATATCATTGTTTATCTCCAAACCCAATCCTTTCGGCCAGATATTTCATGGTCAAAACGTTGCAAAATACGATTCCAATCCCAACAATTCAAAATTATTGGAGATACCCTTTATCGTCGTGGGGCGGACTCTATTTTTCGACGTTGTTTAACTCATGAGGAAGCTGAAAGGGTCCTAAATGACTGTCACTCTGGAGCGTGTGGTGGTCATATGTCTGGGTATGCCACAACCCAAAAGATATTGCACGTTGGCTACTGCTGGTCGTCTATGTTTAAAGATTGTATTATCGCGGTCCGAAAATGCCACAACTGCCAAATTTTTGATCGAAATATGTGCACTCCACCCGCTCCTCTTCACCCTATAATTTCCTTTGGTCCTTTTGCCAAATGGGGTATCGATTTTATTACATGTAGCCCTCACTCGGCTGGGGGGCATGCGTATATCATCCTTGCGGTAGATTATTTTACCAAGTGGGCTGAGGGCGATGCCTACATTTGAGGCAGATGGCAAAACAGCTGCGATTTTCATGTTCAATCATATAATTGCTAGGTTTGGTGTTCCAGAAGCGATTATCACTGATCATGGGCATCATTTTCGAAATGTTATGATGACTGAACTTACAGGCCAGCTTGGCTTGCGCCACGATAGTTCCACTCCTTATTATCTACAAGCTAATGGTCTGGTTGAAGCCATCAACAAAGTTCTAGTCATCATGATCCGACGAATCATTGGGATTCACCGGTCGAATTGGCATAACATGCTATTTTCAGCGCTTTGGGCATATCGAACGTCAGTAAAAATGTCAACAGGGTTCCCTCCTTTCCAACTAGTTTATGGTCTGGAAGCTTTGTTACCCATTGAGTGTGAAATCCCGTCATTGCGAATGGCCATCGAGTTACTTCCAGCCACTTCCGAAGAGGAAAGATGTTTGTTATACTTGGCTAAGCTAGATGAGAATTGACGTGATGCTGCATTAGCGATCGAAACTCACGCAAAACATATTAAAGCTCAGTATGATCGAAATGTGACCCCTCGAAATTTTTCGGAAGGAGATCTAGTCTTATTGTACGGTCAGGCAAATGATAAATTAGGCGTTGGAAAATTCGTGCCTGTGTGGTATGGTCCCTATGTTGTCAAGCGAAAGCTAGCAAAAGGGGCCTATGATTTGGTAGACTTTGACGGGGACTCTTTAGGTAAACCCAGAAATGCTCTTTACTTGAAGAGGTATTACACTTAAAATGGGTGTGGAGATTTTTAGTTAGGTTAGTTTTCTTTCTAGCTGGTGTGTTTTAGATTAAAAGTGTGCTTAGCTTAGAGAGTCTTTTTCGTCTTTATCCCTGCTTATATTGGTTTTACTCTTGATATTGCAGATGTCGACGCCTCTCCAAACGTATATTGGTTTCGCTGATGGTGCTTGTTGTAGTACACGGAACATTTCTTCTGCAGCTTGGGTTATTTATTCGCCCTCTGAGAGTTAGTATCTATGCATGGGGTGAGCCTCGGTCAAACAACAAACAACATTGCAGAGTATAGTGCAGTGATTGAGTTATTATCTGAATCTATTTCATTTGGGATTCAAAGTTTGATAGTGAGGTTAGATTCTGAACTCATTGTATTACAGCTTAATAGAGTATACGCCATTAGAAATCCAGTATTATTGAGATTATTTTTGAAAGTGCGTCTCTTGGAACGTGAATTTGACTATATTGAATATCAGCATATTCCAAGATCTTTAAATACATTAGCAGATGCAATTGCTTCTCAAATGTTAAGTAGACATGTGCAATAATCATACAAGTAAATTAAAAACATTCCATAACATGTTTAACAAGACAAGCTAGTAATAACGATATCATATATATATAGGAGTGTGTCAAAAAATACATCGTCCTCGATCATAGGTTGAAAAACACTTTATGATCGGCAAAAATGATAGGTACAAAAAGCAAAATGTCACATGTGACTACATAAGCGATCATCCCATCACTGGTGATGATCTCGATACGAAACCATTGCACGGGCCACCTTACAAAGGAACCTCCTAAAAGGTCCGGGGACTCCAACACGTAGCGCTGAAGCCGACGAGGGATGTCGTCTATGCTAGTCTCGGGAATGTCCCCTGTCAAGCGCTCTAGGTGACTCTCCAACTCGGCCAAGGTCTCTGCTGATTCATCCTGTGGGGCTGGAGCCGGTGCAACTGGTTGTTTTCTCTCGAAAGGCCGGAGAGCGGCTGGTCGCTGTGGGCCCACATCTGCATTTTGAAACTATTACTATCAGTTTTATGACGATATAAAAATAAAAAAATTGACATTAGGAAAATGTTGAAAATGATTTTACCTGAGTCGTCCCACTACTCTCCTGGAGGAAGAGCCATACTCTCTTGGAGGAAGAGCCATGTCTGGGTCTCCACGAAAATCAACCCCAGCATAAGGGAAGTCCTGAATAGAAAAAACCTGGTTCTCCAACTGTTGGAAATACTCAGGTTTGAACCGAACAACCTTGGTCCCCTCATCAGGATGACGAGCCATGACTATGACCCATCGCATCAGTTTGGGCTCTCGAGGAAGCCCAGCTCCGACTGTAAGGTTATGCGAGATAAGCATAGGAATCATCTCCAGGCCAAAACTCACGACTAAAGCCCCATAACCAAAAGTCTTAAGTCGTCTGCTCTTGGCCCTGGTCAATTGGCCCTTCACATTGGCCAACACAGCATTGCACCAGTTAAATATGGTGCCCTGAAAGTAATCAACTGCCATATGCATCTGGGATCCGGTGGAAACATGTAATGCGGTAGCTCCGCAAAGTCTAGTAACAGTGAATGCAATCACCATAAGCTCAGGACGGGATATGGTCTTTATGTCTATCCCTTTATCTCTAGTCTGGCGGTTGCAGTACTCTAACTGGAGGCTATCGACGGACTGGCCACCTACCCTAGTCCCGAACAGAGTCAAGTCAATGCCTCTCTTAGGCAAACCAGTCAAGAAATATATATCCTCTAGCTCGATTTCGAGCTGGTGGCCACCAATAAAGAAACACTGGTCCTGAACGCTCCATCTGTCAACCATCCACTGTAAGAAATGCACCTGAGCCCTCATGCCAGGAATGGCCCAGTATTTGTACAAGTCGCACGCCCTCAAAGCATCAAGTGAAGGCTGATGATTCCATGCGGCAGCATCCACGTCCTCGTGCTCTCGTTCACGCCAATATAGCATGATGTACTACCTACATCAAGCATAAGGATAAATTAGAAAGCTAGAAAAAATTTTCATTGGTCCATTTTTGAGGAATTTTGGGTTAAAAACCCTCGCAGCAAGGACCGCACTCTATGTGTTAGACACAGTTCATGGGACCGCACTTTGTCTACATAGAAGGTGCAGACCCCGAGCTTTTTCCCAATGGAGAAAAAGTCTGGGTCCGCAGGTTCGCAGTGGTGAGCCTGCGTACCCCGAGCGCGGGTTTTATGCCTAAAAACCCTCCCAAAAAATGAAATGAAGGACTAACATGAAAAATGAAACGGTTAAAAATGAAGAGGAGGATGATGTGGATTACCTGGAGAAGACGACGTTCGATTCCGAAGGTTGGACTTTCCGCAATCTTCACAGGAAGTTTTCAGAGCAAAAGCACTATTTTCTCACCCAAATCACAAATGGTAAAAATGAATGGTAAAAGGCCCTTTTTATAAGTTTTTTGAGTAAATAAATTGCAAATTTGTTTATGTTTCACTTTGAAAAGGTATTCTTGCGACATTTTTATCCCTTTCAAACAAGTATGAGTAATGTTTGTGTTTTTGTGCAAGATAACGGATTATTCAGGCGAAATCTATCATTTTCAGCTAGAGTCACCTTTAAGCTATTTTTTGACTCCTAAAACATGAAAAGGTTGCCGAGTTTTTTCTTTTAAGCTCGTTAAAACGGAATTAAAAGACGGTCCATTTACAGCTCTTTTCTGACCGTAAAAACATAAAAATATTGCCAGATTTTTGTCGTTTCAAATTCGATATTGGTTATAAAACGACGTGTCCTTGATCACTTTTTTACTTTTTCAGATCAAAGACACTAATAACTAAAAGTACTCCTTGGTTGTAAAAGATCAAGCGGTTCTCTCAAGGATTATTTTATACTTTTTCGGGCTTGGGAGACACAAATTTACAAAAAAGTCAACACTGGAGTCTTCTTAAGTTTTTTCAGACTCTCTAAAAATGAAAAATGCCGAGTTTCTCCTATACTGGACTCATTAAATTTTGACAGTAAAGGACCTATTCAATTACAAACAGGAATGGACCACTCCTTCTTTAGGGTTCGAATTTAAACTAAGTTGGACTCACCCGAAGGGTGAGCTTATAATCAAGCATATGTTATCATCCTCAAGCTTGTAAAAAATAAAGAGGTACTTGCCAGAAATGGTGGGGGAAAAAGAGAGAAAAGCGAGTATGTTTGTCATACTTTATAACCACTCTTGAACACGACACTTTCATTCACCTGGGTTGGGAAATCCTTTACCTAATAGTTGATCAAACCACATTGAAAGTCTTCAACCGATTTTTGGGTATTAACTTTGGGTCAATTGTCACCAAACCATCTGTCGTGTCGTTATGTGTTCAAGAGGTTAATGCAAATAATCCATTCATCTGCAAAATGTCTGTCATCCATATTGACCATCCCTGAGTCAGTCCTTGCAACTAAATTTCTTCAGCTTGATCTACGATTTCGTGTTGTGGACTTGCCTACGACGGATCGCTTTCTATCGACTTCAACTCATTATCTAGAAAGATGATCTAGAAATCGTCAGTACCTTGAGATCTACATGCCTCAATGGAAGGTTTCTCGCCTTTGACGACAGTTTACATCATCGACTTTCGATCAAAGGATTCCGTGACATGTTCGACATCAAAACATCTTATCACATCTCATGGATTGTACTGAGTACTTTGAGAGCCATTGTCATTATTGGTGGTTTCTCTCATGCTTGGTAACAGTTTACATCATTGACTGGTAATCAAGCGGTTTCTACCATGTTCGACTTCGACACATTCATTCGCATGGATAGAATCGTACTGTTTCAGGAAATAGAAATGAAGACCCTAGATCTAGCTTCCACCATCCAGGCTACGAGGGATTTTGTATTCATTATACTATGGACTATTCATAAATAGATGGTTGTGTCCATACTGTGCCCACGTGTGTCTGTACTTATGATGTGTTACAAGATCATTCCTATATCAAAGCAGTAGTTAGTTTTCTAGTCAGTTTTCAGTATCTTAGTCAGTTTTTATCTAAGTATGGGAATGCCTACCTCAGCGATGATATGATCTCATATATATATATTTGCATTGAATGTTTTTACAGGTTCCAACCAGGCTCTCCACAAGATGATCCTCGAAATGATAAAGTACTCCACTCTTCCTAAATGATAAATGAAATCCTCATCTACTACAGACTTCGCACTTTAGGGGGCAATCTATTATACAAAAATATCGTCACCTTGATTATTTGCAGTCAGTATGGGTCTATCACCACCTATACCAGCCTCCTAAGCAAGTCTCAGACCTCAGCTCTTCAAAAACAAGCTTTGGAAATGAGAGAAAGACATCAAAAAGCAATGTAACTCTGGTTCCGCACTTTCTCTCACTTTTGCTTGCGGGCCTGCACCTTTTATTCAGAGTACCTGCGTACTTATACGCTGTGTATGAAAGGGGAGGGTGCATACCCCTATGAAAGTCAAAAGGCGCAATTTTTATCTTAAAAAACTCACTTTGGGTTAATTCTAGATGTTTCTAGAAGGAATTTTGACGTGGATTGTTCGCTCCAAAGTGGTTCATGCATCCCAAAAGAGAAGGAGCTAATCCCTTGTTAGGAGGAGCTATCCCTTTGAAGGAGGATTCTATCCCTTTGAAGGAGGACCTAGTAACTTCCCTCCATTGCACTATAAATTGAGGCATTGGGTTAGTGGCTAGGAAGGTTAGAAGTTGAACATTTTTTAGGGTAAATGCTGGTGAAATCAAGACTTCCTATTTGAGCTTAAGAGGAGAGATCACATACCTTTTTGGCTTCATTGGAGAGTGAGTGAAGCTTGTCAAAGTAGAGGAGACTTCTTGTTGGACCCTGTGAGGAGTTTTTAGAGTGTCAAGGCAAAGGTTGTAAAGTTCTTCTTCTTTTGAATTAATACAATCAAGCTCATTTTTCTCAACAAGTATCTCATGTTATTTGTTTCATGGACTCCTTGACTATCATGTTAAATATGTTTTATGATATTGGTTTTTTAGGTGCTATTTAATCGTTTGCCTTGTTTGTGTTTGTAGGTTCGCGACAAAGGAACTCATTTGGATCAAAGGAGCAAAGGCATCCCCAAACTTGCGTTGGACATAAGGTATGCCTTGAACACACTTGTTTGCCATTATTTATAAAAGCACATTTAGAGAAAGATAGTGTCT
>APFE031060380.1:0-10068 GCA_000404065.3 Pinus taeda | reverse complement strand
CTCTCCCGAATTAAACCTTTGTCCAACAATTCTTGGACCTGTTTTCTAATCTCTTCATGGTCCTTGGGACTCGTGCAGTAGGCTGCTTGGTTTGGCAGACTCGCTCCTGGTATAAAGTCAATGCAGTGACTAATACCCCTTCTAGGTGGAAACTCATCCGGAAGATCATCCACCACAATGTCTCCAAAATCCTGTAGCAACCTCTGAACGTCCTCTGGTAAATCTGAAACCTGTGTGTGGAGTACCACTGTCCTTGGTCTCCTTATGACAGCAAAATTTACCTCGCTGTCCTCAATCTGCTTTATGAATTCTTTTCCTCCTAACAGCAGTGCCTTCACTCCGCTAGCCTCTGCTGTGTTTTCCTCTTTGATGGGTACAAGCGTATGCTTGATCCCATCTTTCACAAATTTGTAGCAATTAGTTTTTCCATCGTGAATTGCACCCCTGTCAAACTGCCAAGGTCGTCCTAACAACAAATGACAGACATCCATTGGCATCACATCACAAAGGATTTTGTCCTTGTACTTTCCAATTTGAAACTCTACTTCACACTGTTCATCAACTAACAGTTGATGCCCCTTCTGCAGCCACGATACCTTGTAGGGAGTGGGATGTTTCAGTTTCTTTAATCCCAATTTCTCCACCATCTCCACAGCTACCAAGTTATCAGTACTTCCGCTGTCAACAATCACCTTACAGCATTTGCCTTGTGACTTGCAGACAGTGCGAAACAATGCTTTTCGCTGATCTGGCTCTACAGCTTCCTTGGCTGGCTTCAACAGCACCTTATTCAATACCAAGGCTTCACCTATGTCAGGTGTGTTCTTCGCTTCCTGAGGTGCCTCCTCTGCATCCTCTGGTTGGGCAACATAGGTTCCTCTTCCGCCTTCTGGTTCGCCCTCCGGACAGTCATAAGACTTATGTCCCAACTTATGACAATGGTAACACTGGACAGTCCCTCTGCCCCGACCAAATCCTCGTCCTCTCTGAGCTGGTTGTCCTTCCCTGTTGCTGTTGTCTCTATCTTTCGTACCAGTAGACTTAGAACTGCTGCCTTCCTCATTCGAAACTGTACCTCTCCCTCTGCCATACACTTTTCCTTTGCCTCTGCCATAACCACCTGCTCTCCGGGAGTTCTGCTTCCTATTTATCTTCTCTTCAGCCTTCAATGCAAACTGATAGGCTTCTTCTAACGTCTGCGGTGAAAGGATACCAATTTCGTCTAAAATCTCCCCTCTCAAGCCATTTACAAATCTGGTTGTCTTCTCTGAGGTATCTTCCACATATCCTGCTCGCAGATTTAATTTGTAGAATTCCTCTGTAAATTCTCTCACAGTCATCCCCCTTTGTTTCAGGTTTTGTACCTGCTTGTACAACATAATCTGATAGTCCTTCGGTAAGAACTTCTCTTTCAGTTTCGTTTCCATCCTAGCCCATTTCTTGATTGGCTGCTTGCCTAACCTCCTTCTTTCGGCCTGAACGCTGTCCCACCATAAGGACGCATGTCCTTTCAACTTGGTGGCGGCAAACCTTACCTGTTTGTCTTCACTGGTCTCCTCAAACTCAAAGAATTTATTCACTTCACTTAACCAGTCTAACAACACATCTGCCGATAAGCTTCCGTCATAGGTAGGCAACTCATGCTTCGGTTTATGACTGGACAGAAAAACTGACTTTAACAATCTCAGTTCTGGTGTTATTCCCTCAAACTCATCCTACTCCGGTTCATCTGCTTCTTCATCACTGTTATCTGCTGGGTTTCTTCTTCCTCCAGCCTCTATCACTGCCAATCTCTCTCGCAAAACTCTTATCTCTTCTCGCAATCCATCATCTACTGGCCTGTGGACCAATCGTCCTCTGCCTCTTCCTCTTCCTCTTGCTCTTCCTCTTGCCTCGCCTTCACCTTCTACCTGCTCCATTGATTCTAATTCAAAAGAACTCTAGCTCTGATACCACTTATGGTGGCTCCCGCCGTCTCTCACTCCTACTCTGATCTGACCGTGCCCTGAATGTACTTTAATGTTGACTTTAATGCTGGGTACGATGCCTCGATTGTGGTTTTAGGGTTTATCTCGGACTTTCCGGTTGTAGCCTTACACCTGCCGGTTGCTCCGCCTTTTGTTCACGTTACCCGCGCTTACCTGCTCATTCTTACTCTGCCGCTGCTTGGAGAACTCTGTCTGCAACTGTGATGAACTCTCGCGTTTTCTGTTCTGGTTTATCAGTGGTGACTTACCTGTGTATTGTTGATGCTCTGCGGTTGTGGGTATGTGCCTTCGAGGCCTGTAACAATGCTCTTTCCTCTACACGATCTTATTGTTAAGCTTTAGGCACAGTTTGCTATGTTTTCGATTGGCGCTCACGCTGTCTGTGATTTTTCAAGGGTTAACTGGTTTTTCTCTGGTAACAGGTCCCCTCCACACTCCAACGCTCCACTTGGTCACGAGGTAAGGGTTCTTTTCCTTGTTATACGACCCGGTCTTTTTTTCGTTCCTCCACTAACGTTTCTCTGCCACTGTCAATAGGTATGAGCACTCTCTGGTTCTCTTCGAAACCCAAACTCGGCTCGCAGGTAACCCCTTTTTCAAACCCTTGTCTATTCTGTGTTTTATTTCACCGTTTAATGAATGCTTCTTTCGGACATTAACCCTGTTCGATTTCTGGTGACAGGTATTCACCTGTGATGGCTCTGTCGTTAGCGGTATTCTGTAGTCCTGTTGAATGTTCAAACGCTCCGGTCACGGGTAGCATTCCTCCATTTCATAGACTGTATTTTTGTTGTCGGCTCTGTAGATTTAGTAGGTTCTGTAGATAGGTAGTCTGGCTCTGTAGAGGTTAAGTTCCTCTCTGTTCTTGTTTCGTTCTATTAGTACTATGGCGGTCTGTTGATAGGAAACCCCTGGTCGGGTATTAGTCTTCTCGACTGTTGTCTATTCTGGTAGTTCTGTTGCTCGGTTGTCAATTAAATGAGGTGGCATATGGTGCTGTATGTTCTGTTTGTATTTGCGAAAGGGTCGCTTGACAAATCGAACCCTCTTGTTATCGATTTGTGCTCAAGCGCTACAAACCCTCGGCCGCTTGTAACTGTCTGTTCTTAATGCTATGACTCGGAATTTATATGTTAATACATGATTACATTTCAGCAGTGAAACTCTGCCTGTACTGGACTGTGCTCTGTTCTTGTCAATATTTGGAAGATTCTTTCTTAACAGGGAATGCGTATCTTTTGTTTTTGCACGTTAGATAATCATAGATACATGAATGATCTATAGTACATGTTCATTTCGTTTCGGTATTTTTTCAATCATGAAATGGGTTATGAGGGTTTATCAATTTATGAAATACCTGTATATATTTGGATGTCGAGTCTATTCACTTGCCTGTGTGTTTGCTCGTGGGACCCTTCCCTGTGCTCTCCACTTGTTTGCAGACTCTTTCGACCTTCACTGCTTTCTCGTCTCTGGTCTGTGACTTGAATCGATACTTGTATCGTTTGTCTGTACTCTGCTAGCCTTCTCTCCGTTTACTTCCGCGCTGTTCGTTTCTGTTAGAACATCTCATATGACATGGCAACTTTACAGTACTAATAATTAACTTGGCATTCGATATTACAGTGATAGAAAAATAATAATTTCAGATTTGTCTTTACAGTGATGAAAAGAAGTAACTTGGAATTTATTTCTGGTTAAATAAATGCAAACTTGAAATGCTGTATTTTCTCTTTTTCTCTTTTCGGGGGGAAGAACCCGTACAATGATGTCCTTCCTGCTTTTAATCTAATGTGCTTAACTGTTCTTGAAGAAAACTGTCTTAACAGAAAGCAACTGTTTTTGTCAGTTCTGAAACTAATTCTAACTACTGTAACTTGTAAAGAACTAATTAATTATTTTGTCCTGTTATCAGTTTCCTAAATAACTGCAACAGTGTTCCCCTACAACTCCTAAGTTCTCTCAACCTATAGACAGATAAATAAAATAAACTAAGTAAAAGTAAAGTCACATTACCGACAAGCCTAACACTTGTCCAGTTAAAATAAACGACAATTTGTTCTGAGTTCTTCATGAGACTGTCAGCCTTTAAGTCTCCTCAGAGCTGGATGCTCCTGCATCAACAACCATGAAAAATTTAATGGTCCTCACAGAAATCTAATAATGATTAATAATTAAATTAAAGTTTTGGAATCTTTATTCTATTTTAAAATAAACATGTTTATTGATATAATTAATTTTGACTTCATCTTAACTTTGAGTTACCAATCACATTTGAAATAGTAAACATATAATTTGATATTAAAAACTTGTAATTTCCAAATTAAAAACCTTGAAGAAGTAGCTCTCTTTCATCACTTGTAATAACTTTAAAGAAATATTAATAGTTGATAATAGGAAGCACAAAACCATAAAAAGCTTACATTAGTCTAAATTACATAAAGTATTTGTTGACTAAAATATAACTCTCAATAATTAAAATTTAACATTTCCAATTAAAAAAAAAAACTAAAAAGAGTAATTCAATTATATGGATATTGAAATTACATGAAAAATGAAAAATGAGTTAAGAAAAAAATAAAAACATATTATGACCTTTGTTTCTCTACCACCATTGCTTCTCCAATTAACCCTATAATATTAATTGAATTGATGATGAGAAAAGATGATCAATTATATGAATTAAATTGTTGACCACCAAAAACCTATCAATTATATTGAATGGATTAATAGGAAAATACAAACATATAACGAGCTGTCTCTCTACAATTACTGCTTATAATATTAATTGAATTGCTGACCGCCAAAAGCAGTGTACGACAAAAACCGTGTGCCAAGATTACATAAAATACTATATACCGAAAATTCAAATTGAAGTCTGAACATTCCAAATTTGAACGCACTCGGATAGATGACGTGGTTGCGTAGATAATCATTTAATGAAAAGAAAACCCAACCGAAAATTGAAATTGAAGTTTCAACATTCCAAATTTGAACGCACGCGCATAGATGACGTGGTTGCATAAATAATTTCTTGAAAATCATTTGTTGAAAAAGAGAACCCAACTTTTTATATGAAAATTTCAAGAAAAGCATGTCATGCTTTTTCGTTAAACTATGATCCACTCTTCTTTTAACGGATCACAGCTTTTATTCATCTACATTGCCTTTTTCAGATATTAGGAATGGTCTGGAATCTTTACGCGGGTTTGAAATAGATGATGTTCTCTTCTATAGTCGAAAGTTCTCTTCTATCTATCATCTGTATTTGCTCTTCTAAAATACCCGAAAAAACACTTCCAAAATTAGCACACTTCCTCTTCTGCCTATCATCTCTTTGTCTGCCTTTCACGTCACAGCCTTTCATTGTTTGGGAAAAGCTGATAGGTACTTGCAGTACAATCTCCATCTTCCAATTCATACACGCTGTGATGCCGACATTCCCAAACCTCACTGTTAATTGCGTGACAGTACCTCCTTCCCTGTATTTATCAACGACGGAAGTTGAGCGGTTGAGGAAACTGACATGTCGATTAGCTTGAGGAAATTGAGATCTCGATTTAGTCGTATTTATCGGCGCAGACCTGGAAATCAACATTAGGTTAAGATATTGATACTACTGTTTACAGAAGCAAATGGCTTATTTCTGAAATATAGTTTAAGCATTCAAGGTTAACTGTTCATATATTTTTTCGTTGAGCACAAGTTAGGGTTCCTGCCAATTCCACTCAATAGTTGAGCCCAGATTGCCTGCAAAATTTTGTCATCGACGGCTGCGGTGTGGCACTCAAATAAACGAAGATTTGGTCAGTTGCGTGTGCATGTGTACTTACCTGGACGCTATCAATTTTGCAGCGTCCAGGTAAATCTGTATATCAAAAAACAGTCTCAATGAAAAACAATAACAAGAAAAATCAAAAACAAATTAAAAATTACCACTATCTTAGTTTACTATTTATGTAATAGTTGAAAAACAATTTATGGGAATACAAGTGTCTGACAATTCAATTGAAATATTTCTTTATAAACATAAAATAATAATAAAAAATATATTTTTTCATAAACAAATAAATTTTTGATATGAAAAACATAGTTTTCTAGTTGTAGACCATGATTATATATATATAAAAGAACAAAATCTACTCTTCTTCTCCTCTTCAATTGGGTGCAGGAGAATGAAAATTGATTCATCAATGGTATAATACTTTAGAAATGATGTAATTAATGAAAAAGGTATATTTATAAATTTTATTGAAGTTACTTTTTGTACATAAATAACCTTAAAATCATTAATTCCTATGGAGGATGTTGTGGGTGAATTTTTTCTACAAAATAAGAAGGAAATACATTGGAGAAATTCAAATTGTATGGGAGATTGAAAAATAGTTCCATGATCAAAACACATGTGAGAAACCATTGCCATAAAACCTAGTTTTATGATCTCCAAGGAAATCAATTTAAATAACAACTTTTTTTTGATAAATTAAGGAAATTCACTTACAAAAATTACAAACTCTAAAAATAAAGTTTAATTGAGCATTTTGTCATTATATATGCATTAATGAATGCTATAAATGTTTTCCAAAGAGTAATTTACAAGAGAAAGGTGTTGTAGAAAAGTTTAGACTTCAAGAAAAATATAAATAAATTGTTGGGTTATTCAATGAACTTAAAGACAACCTGACCAACACAGTTGTCACAAATTAAAAATTAAACTATATTTTTAATTAAAGTGTATTTTTCTCCAATCATTAGATACAAAAATTGTAATAACACAATTGTAATTTTTAATTCATAAGACCAAATTTTCAGTATTTTCAAAAAAAAAAAATATTACAGTTCCCAAAAATTAAACAAAAAAATTCAGGAGGGTAAGGAGAACATGCTGGAGGTATTGGAATGTAAAGAAAATACACAAGCCTCTTTTATCACATATGACAATCATTAATCATATGAAAACGTAGAAAAGGGAAAGGAGACAATTGAATACTTAAATGTGGGTTGTTCTTTGCAAATTAATCTCAATACCATGATATAAGGGACGGTGAAATAAAGATCTCATTTTAAACCAAATTAGAAGGGAGAAATGGCTACCATAAATCATTTTCCTTGAAAATTGGGGTAAAGGAAAATTAGTATCTTCTAATTTTTTTAGATCTCCCTTGAAATAAGGCTATGCTAACCTCTATGCCAATTTTTCTTATAAAATAATTTTGGGGCTACTACTAATAATGAACTATGATCCGAAAAACATTTCCATTCAAAATTTGAAACCCTTAAATTTTTTCCAATGGTTAAATTTCACGCTAAAATTTTCCACTAAGATTACTTTTGGTTGAGGTATACATGCAAAAAAAAATACTATAGATAATCACAATATAAAGTGTAATAAAGTTATAGTTTAGTTAATTTCTATGTCTTCTTAATTTATATGGCTTCCCTAGTTTGTTAATTTAATGTTAATATTTTCTTTTACCTTAAATTGAAAATAAATTCGAAAATAGATATGCTTATAATTATGCTAATTGGAAAAATAGATCTTCCATAGTTATAATTTAATTATTTAGTTGATGGCATATATTTAAACCTGATGGAATATGTTGGAACATTCATAGTAATATTGACATATTTCACCCTGAAATTTTCCACTAAGATTTCTTGTCGTTGTTGAAATATGCATGCCATTTTGTTTCTTTATAAATAATAACAATATAATTTTTAATAAAGTTATAATTTTAGTATTTTCTTCTAATGTTAAGATCCTAGTTCTTACTTGCAAGTGGAACGGGAGCTCTGCAACTCAGGTGCGCAACAGAGATCGATCCAGAGCTGCCGAGTCGACAGTGATTCGCGGATCGGCTGAAGTTGGAACCGCTCTCGTATGGGGGCCCTGTCCCTGATCTAACAAGGGTCGGTTTCTCCCTCAAGGAACTCAGTTATGGAATGAGGAGATGGTGCCTAACCCCATCAGAACTGCAGGCATTCAACGCCTTGAAGGCGGCCACAGGAAAACGCCAACCTTTTGGACCACAGCTTAAGTTTGTCAAAAAGCTGGGAAACATTCCAACGGTGTCCTTGCCGGTGGAGGACACATGCATATCAGCTCTGAACCTTGCCGAACGAGGGCTAATCGGACAGTTCACAGGGCTATGGCCCTCCTCGAAAGGAGTATAAGAATGGGTAAAGCGCAATTGGATTCCCCTGGTCGAAGAAGGAATAAAAAGCCACTTCGTGGGAAAGGGTTTTTTCGCGTTCGTGTTCGAAAATGCAGAGGATAGGAGCCTGATCTTCAGAAACGGGCCATATTTCATGGGCCCTGAAGGGCTGTACCTGAATAAATGGTCTCCCTACTTCGACCCATCCCAAGATGTACCTAAGGCGGTGCTAGTATGGGTGCACCTATCACATCTTCCTCTTCGTTGTTGGAGCCAGAAATCGCTGCAATCCATAGGAAATGCTCTTGGAAAATACATAGATCAGGCCCCAAAGAAGGATCAATACTCTTGTGCGAGAATCTGCGTGGAGGTTGATCTAGAAATCGGGCTTCCCGAAGCCGTCAAGCTATCGGTGGCAGAATGGACGCACATTCAAGAACTAGATTACGAGCAACTTCCATTCAAATGTCGATATTGCCACGAATACGGACACTTCGCAAGATATTGTAAGAAGAAAAACGAGGAATCTACTGGGAAAGAAAAAGGAGAGCAATGGAAACAAGTTAAAAAAGCAGCAAACAATATGCGGAGCAACAAAAACAAAGGCAAGGAGATAGGGAGGAAAACAGGACAAGAAACGGAAAGCCAACAAAACGTTGGGAGCAAGGAAGGCACCAGCGCAGTGGAGGACAAGAACCCATTCAAATCTCTCACACCATGCACAGAAACCATGGAGAAGGAGCATGAAGATCCATCTCAGCACAAAGACAGTGAAATGCAAGATCCAGGTAACACATCTAACCCGAATCCAAGCAATAGCACCTACCCTTCATATGCAGACATAATCAAGCAGAAAAAGAAAAAGACAAAATACGCCGGCTCATCGGATGATGAAGAAAGACCATCCAAGCGAGCGGGAAGGAGATCAAACAAAGAGGTAAGGGAAGAAGAATCAGAAAAGCAAAAAACCCTAGGAAGTCAAGCTACCTTAGAAATGACTCTCGGAGAAACATCAGGCCAAGGGCATCCAAGGGAGGAGGCCCCACACCAAAAAGTTGTAAATGATGAACCTGAACTTTGTATCTTGGAACTGCAGGGGTCTGGGTAATCCCAACAAGGCAAAGGCCATCAAGGATCTAATGAAAATGGAACCCATAGACGTACTCATGCTCCAAGAGACCAAAATAGAAGGGGAGACCCTTCTAAATTCTAGCACCTCTAAATGGAAATTTGACTCAGGGAAGGTAATCAGTGCAAGAGGATCAGCATGAGGGATAGGTACATTCTGGTCAAAGAACCTATTCACCCTTGGAAAAACACATGAGACTCAACATTGGATATATACAGAACTTTGGCATACAGCAGGCAAAGTCAAATTAGATTTGTTCAATATGTATGTCCCGGTGCATTATGGGGAGAAAAATGAATGCTGGAAAACTCTAATAGAATACATAGAGCAATGCAGTCCCACAAATATAATCATAGGAGGAGATCTGAATATAATCTTAGACCCAAAAGAAAAGCGAGGAGGGTCCTACACAAGAGATCCCTTCCTCCTCACTGTGGAAAATCTAATCCAATCCTGGGATTTGGTAGACTTCAAACTGGTGAAAGGAACATATACTTGAACAGACAATAGAATAGGGGAACAACACATTTCAGCAAGGTTAGATAGATTCCTCGCTAGCAGTGCTATTATGATGGATAATAGAATGGTCCTCTCCATGATCCTGCCAAAATTAACATCGGACCACAAACCAATTCTTTTGCACATAAAGGAGGAAGAAGACCTCGGCCCCCTCTCCTTTAGATTCAGCCCTCTCTGGGCCAAAAGAGAGGGGTTTCTTGATACGGTACAAACAACTTGGGAAATAGAAATCTCAGGCTCCCCAAGCTATGTATCGAAGAAAAAAATTAAGAATACC